>JANPWL010000026.1:0-119891 GCA_027406405.1 Blastocystis sp. subtype 1
CGAACACATTTTGGATGATTTGGTGTCGCCTTCGGAAGGTGAGAATCCAGACTGCGGCGCTCTACAGGGAAGTGGATTGAGCGGAAATGCCAGAACGCGGACGCGCAGGAGTACTCGATGATTAGTGACGAGATCTTTCAGCTGTTGACTCGACACGAACCGAACGAGCGAGAATTTTCCTCATTGGGGTTCCTTAACCTCGTGGATCAGCTGGTAGATCTCGGCCTATCAGGAAGAAGACCGTAACATCCGCATTTCCCAGTACCTCGAGTCGATGATGCAGGACGTCCACTCGCAGACCCTTTTGAAACCATTGGCGTCTGTAGGCGGACGGGGGTTATGGGGATTACGCGTAGACGCTGGGACACTTGCTTCAAGTGGGCGGTTCCTATCTGTCGGAGTTTATCAGATGGTTCTGAACGCCTCGTTCAACAATCTTCAACACTCGAAGGATGAGAACAAGCGCATCTCTCACTGCTCGTTCTCCAGGAAGTTGCCAACAATTCGCCGACACTTGCTTATACCAGCACATCCAGTCCTTCCAGGACAGCATCTTAACGCCCTGCGCGATCGCCAGATCCTCATCCGCCAGGCCGCGGGAGAGAGCGCTCTCGGCGTGCCTCTCGTCACTCAATGCGGCAGCGAGAGGAGACCAGAAGAAGAACGACTTCTATTACACCTTCTGGCCTCGCATCAGGAGCTTCCGGACGGTCGGAACGAATCCATCCACGGCTACTTACACAGTCGCCATCAACTCGTTCCTCAACAACTCATGGAGTTCTGCGGATCGAGCATTGACTCGATCTACTCGACGATCCAGTCCTACTTCAACACAAAGAGGTGTACATCAAGTCTGCATCATCCGTGCCCCTTCTCCACTACTTCTGACGATCAGGGCTAATTACAGTCATCACGCGCTACATGAGCATCTACGCCGATTTCCTTCCTCACCGACGAGTACCGCATGGAAGTGTAGCCCGCTTTCGCCCTTCCTCCACCTAGCTTCGATTACCTGATGTCATGCTGCCATCGCGACACCTACCGCCGCGAGCGCTAAGAAGGCCATCGGCGAGCTCGCCATGGTGCTGCCGGACGACGCCTACAACCGGATTGGACGAGTATCTGCGCCGTGGTGAAGAGGAGAACCTGAAACTAAAAAGTGAAGTCGTAGGGGGCGATATAATCAACGGAAGCCGGGCGCGGTGCGCGAGGCGCTGAACTACTTCACGCGCATGTCGTGCGCGCGCTGAAGGAGCGGTTCACGGACAAGATCGCGAAGCTGTGCAATGACGTGGCGGCGTGTGGCGGCGGTGAGGCGTAGCTGTTCGTGGCGGGCATCTCGCAGGACCTGATCGACGCACGCTGACGGAGTGTCAGCGAAGCACACGCACGACAGCCTGGAGCTGATTCAGGAGAAGCTGCTGGTGGGGCTGTCGGGTGGTGCTGGGCGAGGACGCGGCCGAGTCGCAGCGGGCCCCTTCTCTTTCACCATGCGGCGGACCAAGTGGTGGTGGTGATGTGGGTTGACGCGCAGAGCGAGAGCGGACGCGACACGAAGCACACACAGCATCATTCTGGCGCTGCACACGCTGCAGGTGTTCGAGCTGCAGAACGTGAACCTGTTTGACACATCACGCGGCACGTGATGCCGTACGTGGACGACCCAAACGAGACCATTCGGTGCAATGCGGTGTCGGTGGCGCAATGCTGTTGCAGAAGGACAAGCCGATGAAGCACACGGCACTGTTCATGCAGGAGTACCACGAGGTGCAGAAGCTCATCTCTGTGGGGCTCAGCGACCGTGACACAGCGTGCGCCTGTCTGCTCAACTCGCTGGACGAGCGCTTCGACCCATACCTGCTGCAGGTGGGCAGACGCGGCGGCGTGAGGCGTGGTCGGAGAACGTGTCATTCCTGCTGATGGCGCTGCACGACGAGAAGTACGAGATCCAGAAGGCGGTGCTAAGATCATCAGTCGACTGTCCACCCCATCCCCGGCGTGGCGACCAACGCAGTTCGGCAGCTCATCCTGGACCTGCTGCGATCGTTGGGGTACTCGCGCAGAGCACGACCATCATCGAGTCGGTGCAGCTGCTCGGGCTGGCCATCCACTCCACCTCCAGCCTGATCGAGGCGTGCGTGAACCCCGTGTTCGAGCTGCTTCTGAACCAGCTCAAGGACATCCAGCAAGGTGGCGGCGGCGTGGGGGTGTAAGCCGTAGATAGCATCAAGATCGCGTACATCGACACGTTGTCGCTGCTGGCGGAGGTGAGCAGTCCCGAGCAGTCGAAACACCGCGACGTTCTGATGCCCATCATCATCGACGCGTTGAAGCAGAACAACGAGCTGCGCGAGGCGGCGCTGGGGCTGCTGGAGACGTACGTGTACTGCACGGGGTACGTGATCACGCCGTACCTGCAGTACTCGTCGCTGATGGACATTCTGCTGAACCAGCACAACCGCAGCGGCAGCACCACCTACAACCTGAACGACCGCGTGATGCGCTGCATCGGCGTGCTGGGCGCAATCGACCCCTTCGTCTACAACAAGAACATGTGAGGGTGCGGAGAGAGAATGAGGCGCAGCAAGCAGATCACGGAGGACAAGGAGCAGTTCGCGGCGTTCGACGACCTGCACCAGGACCAGCGGCCCATTCTCTGCCGCAACTCGGAGCGCAACCTGATTGTAGGCACATGTATGCGGGCTGAAGCGTAGATCACGCTGGAGGCGCTGATGAACGTGTTCGTGGACGCGTCGTACAGTGCGTACCACCAGATGGTGATCGAGGCGCTGAGTCTGGTGGTGAGTCAGATGAGCAACACGTGATACCATCCCGACGGGCTTACGCGTAGCACCTTCTCGTACCTGTCGCTGGTAGTGCCGCCGTTCATCCGCACGATGGAGAGCAAGCAGTGCGATCCGCTGCACTTCGAGCGCATCGTGTACTTTTTACTGGATTTGGTGCAGAAGGTGAAGGAGCACATCCGCAGCTACCTGCCCGACATCCTGAAGGCGATGGAGCCCTTCTGGACGACCAACCAGCAGCAGATCCTGCGGTTCGTACGCACGTGCAGTCTGTGCTTCCACAACGAGTTCAAGCTGTACCTGGTGTACGTGCTTCCACACATGCTGTGCATCCTGGGCGACGAGACCACCGAACGCAAGACCGCTACGGAGATCGTGCACTGCCTGCTGTGCATCGTGCCGTCGCTGGACAACCACCTGAACGTGGTGCTGCCGTGCCTGCTGCGGTTCATCGAGAACACGCAGAAGTGCTCGGTGTTCCAGGTGGAGGGCGTGAAGTGCCTGCGGCGCATCGTGCACGAGCTGGACGTGTCGCTGTACATCTCGCAGATCATCATGCCGTTGCTGCGCCTGCTGTCCTGCGACGTGTGCGACGTGGTCCCGGAGATCATGGACGTGATCTGCGCGATCATATGTCAGAAGCAACAGGAGTCGTACATCTACCTGTCCGCTATCAACAAGGTGGTCGCCGAGAAGAACATCGTCTATCCCAAGTTCAACGAGATCTCCAACGCGCTCTACCGCGGAGGCATCCTGCCCATTATGGAGTACGTCTTCGACAAGAACGACGACTCCGTGATTCTGCAGGACGCCGTCTACCCCGCGCGCCCCTATCACTGCGACACCACCGCGCTGCAGGGCCTCTGGCGGCAGGCCACCACGCTCTCCACCAAGGAGGACTGGAAGGAGTGGAACCGGCGCTTCGCCCTGCACCTAATCAAGGAGTCGCCGGACCCTTCTCTGCGATCCTGCCACGCGCTGGCGCAGGCGATCAACCCGTTCGCCAGCGAGCTGTTCAACGCGGCGTTCACCTCCATGTGGAACGAGCTGAGCCCCGCGAACCGCGCGGACCTGGTGGGGTGCTTCAAGCAGGCCTTCGAGTCGCCGCAGGTGCCGCCGGAGATCGTGATGCAGCTGCTGTCGCTGGGCGAGTTCATGGAGCACGACGAGGACGTGGTGCTGCAGATGAGCAAGGACTATGTGTTGCCGTTGGACATCCGGATTCTGGGCAACTTGGCGATCAGCAGCAACGCCTACGCGAAGGCGCTGCACTACAAGGAGATGGAGTACGAGACCACGCCGGACACGTGCATCGAGAAGCTGATCCAGATCAACAACCAGCTGCACCTGTCGGACGCGGCGGTGGGCGTGCTGCGCTACAGCCAGAAGTACCACGGCGATGTGACGGAGGTGAAGGACGAGCTGTACGAGAAGCTGGGCCGCTGGGAGGAGGCGCTGGAGGCGTACGAGCGCAAGCAGCTGAACCTGCCGCTGCAGACGGAGCTGACGATGGGCCGTATCCGGTGCCTGAGCGCGCTGGGCGAGAGCGAGATGGTGCTGCGCGTGATCAAGCTGGCGGAGGACAAGCTGGAGGACAGCGGGCAGGGCGAGGTGGTGGCGTCCTACGCGGCGAAGGCGGCGTACGACCTGGGCGACTGGAGCGATCTGGAGCACTACGTGAACAAGACAGCGTCGAGCAGCCCGGCGATCATCTTCTACCAAGCGGCGCTGCTGATCCACCAGGGCCAGTTCGACCAGGCGGAGAAGCTGATCGCGGAGACGCGGCTGATGATCGGGCGCACGCTGGCGCCGATCGTGAGCGAGGGCTACGCGCGCGTGTACTCGCACTTCATCCAACTGGAGAAGCTGGAGGAGCTGGAGGAGATCTGCCGCCTGCAGCGGCTGAAGGAGCAGAACAGCGCGCTGTACGAGCCGTCCATGGCGCACCTGATCATGACGTTCGACCGCCGGCTGGAGGGCGTGCAATACGACGTGAGCGTGTGGCACGACCTGCTGTCACTGCGCAAGCTGTTCGTGCAGATCGGCGACAAGGACGCGAGCGGCGTGCCCTACTCGCGCAAGCACTGGCTGAAGTTCATCTCGCTGTCACGCAAGTCGGACCGCCCGGCGCTGGCGCTGCGCACGCTCAGCTCGCTGGGCATCAACCTGAAGGGTGCCACGGTGCTTGGCGAGAACATGGACGACGAGCTGGGCGCGGCGCCGGAGGTGCGCTACGCCTACCACAAGTTTTTGTACTATCAGGGCCTCACGAAGAACGCGATCACGCGGCTGCGGCGGCTGGTGGAGGAGACGAAGGAGGCGCCGCCGATGGCGGAGCTGCGCGGGTCGGAGCTGTCGATGCCGTCGCTGCGCACGGGCGTGATGGAGCCGGAGGAGGCGAACGTGCAGATCAAGATCCGCACGCGGCTGCGACTGGCGCACTGGGAGCTGGACGAGAACCACCGGAACCTGACGGACGAGGTGGTGCAGGACATCTCGACGGTCATCCGCGAGTGCTCCTCCATCAACAAGGACGACCACAAGGCCTTCCACGAGATCGCCATGCTGCACATGGCCTGCGCCGAGTACTACCACACGCATGGGGATTCGGCGGGTGTGGGCGGTGTGACCGTTATGACGGGCAAAGCGGGCAAAGCCATCCTTGCTGGTAGAAAGGGCGGCAACGCGGCACTGGAGAGCTCGAAGAACAGCGATCTGATCACGCAGCACCTGCGCGAGGCGATCGGGAATTTCTTCGACGCCATCTCGCTGTCGAAGGACCGCAACAGCTCCATTGTGCTTCAGGACATCCTGCGCATCATCACACTCTGGTTCACCTACGGCGGGCGGGAGGAGGTCATCAACGAAATCAACCGCGGGTTCAACATCATCAGTCTCGACACGTGGCTGTACGTGATCCCGCAGCTGGTGGCGCGCATCCACATCGACGAGTCCAAGGCCAAACGGCTGCTCATCAACCTGCTGGTGCAGCTCTCCAAGGCGCACCCGCAGGCGCTGGTGTACTCGCTGACGCGCAGCGCGCGCTCCTCGGCGGAGTCGCGCAAGAAGGCGGCGCTGGAGGTGTTGTCGCACCTGCGTCGCGACAACATCATGCTGGTGAAGGAGGCGGACATCGTGAGCGGCGAGATGATCCGCGTGGCGGTGCTGTGGACGGAGCGGTGGATGCGCGGCATCGAGGACGCGTCCTGCCAGTACTACGAGATGAAGAACATCAAGAAGATGCTGAGTATCTTCGACGATCTCTACCGCATGATCGGCTCGCCGTCGGAGGTGCGTGTGCGATGGGTGCGTGACGCTTAGACGCGCAATGAGGACAACTTCCACCGCATGTACGAGCGGCAGATGGAGAACACGCGCGAGTACCTGCTGCGCTACATCGCCACGAGCAACGTGAACGAGCTGGAGAGCGCGTGGAAGATCCTGTCGGACGTGGGCGCGGCGCGGGCGCGTGAGGCGTAGATGCACAAGCGGATGGTGAAGTCGGTGAAGGTGGTGTCGGAGCTGGAGCTGGACTCGGTGAGTCCCAAGCTGCTCAACATCAAGAACCTGTCCATCGCCGTACCGGGCACCTACTCGCCCGAGAAGAAGAACGACTGCGTGGGGCAGAGAGGGTGTGGTGAGTAGTAGATCCGCATCAAGCAGTTCTACCGCATCCTGAACGTGCTTCAGAGCAAGCAGCGCCCGCGCAAGATTGTCATCTTCGGAAACGACGGGAACAAGTACGACTTTTTGCTGAAGGGCAACGAGGACCTACGGCAGGTGGGCGCGGCGCGGGCGCGTGAGGCGTAGGACGAGCGCGTGATGCAGGTGTTCACGATGGTGAACCGGCTGCTGGTGGCGAACCCGGAGACGTGCAAGCAGGAGCTGTTCGTGCGGACGTACAGTGTGACGCCGCTGAACGACAACTGCGGCATCGTGAGTTGGGTGGACCGCCACGACACGATCCACGCGCTGATCAAGATGTACCGTATGTGCAAGCACGCCGACACCTCGGCGGAGCTGGGGCTGATCAAGAAGGTAAGCGCGTGGTGGGCGTGTGAGATGTAGTATGCGCCGATGTACGAGGAGATGACGGCGGTGAAGCGTGTGGAGATCTTCAACACGGTGATGGACGAGACGGTGGGCGACGACCTGAAGGCGGTACTGTGGCTACGCAGCAAGTCGAGCGAGAAGTGGCTACACTGTCGTATCAACTACACGCGGTCGCTGGCGGTGATGAGCATGGTCGGGTACATCCTGGGGCTGGGCGACCGCCACCCCAGCAACATCATGATTCACCGCGTGTCGGGTAGGCGTGGGCGTGGGCGTCGAGCGTAGGCACCGTGTGCCACATCGATTTTGGCGACTGCTTTGAGGTGACGATGCAACGCGAGAAGTTCCCCGAACGCATCCCATTCCGGCTGACGCGCATGCTGGTGAAGGCGATGGAGGTGGGCGGCGTGGAGGGCACCTTCCGCAGCACGTGCGAGAGCGTGATGAGCGTGATGCGCCAGAACGAGGACTCGCTGATGGCCATTCTGGAGGCGTTCGTGCATGACCCGTTGATGAACTGGAAGCTGTTGGAGACGGTGCAGGGGGGCGAGGAAGAGGACGCCGACGAGTCCGCCAGCTCCAACCAGACCAACGCGAAGGCCGCGGCGGTGATCTCGCGCGTGCGGGACAAGCTGACGGGCAACGACTTCTACGAGGACGAGAAGATCTCCGTGGAGGAGCAGGTGCGGCGATTGATCCTCCAGGCCACCTCGCGCTACAACCTCTGCCAGAGCTACAGCGGGTGGTGTCCCTTTTACTAATGTGTACAATGCGTCTGTGTGTTGAACAAAGAGGCCAGTTGTGGTTGATGCTGGAGAAAAACTCGGCTCTCGTGTGAGGGTCCCTCCGGAACGTTCCCAGCACAGTGCTCGTGACGGTGCGCGAACCCACCTTCTGAACGCCACGCATGCACATGCACATGTGTCTACCGTTAACGCCCTCGCCCGCTCCCACTCCGCCTCCACCACGACGCCCACGCCCTCGCAGTCCACCGCCTTCATTATGTTCTCGGCGATCTCGCGCGTGATCCGCTCCTGCAGCTGCAACCGGCGGCAGGAGATCTCCGCGATGCGAGCGAGCTTGCTCAGGCCGAGCACCTTGCCGCGGGGAATGTAGCCGATGTGAACCTTCCCGTAAAAGGGAAGCAGGTGGTGCTCGCACATGGAGTACATGGGAATATCTTTAACAATAATCATGTCATCGTAGGCATCTTCGAAAACGGCGTGGTTGATCACTTCCTGCGAATGACGCCGCACAAAGAAGCAAACCTCCAGGCTCTGGGTGTAGCCCTGGCAGCAGAACAGCATCGCCTGGGCGGCGCGCATCGGCGTCTTCTTCAAACCTTCTCTGTCCGGGTCCTCCCCAACGCACTATGCCGTGACGCGATTTGCACGGGACTTACTCTGAGAATGGTCCGGAACGCATCCGCCATCATCTCCAGCTTCTCTTCGTGGCTGGAGTAGTCAACGATAGGAGTGGAAATGAGTGTGTCTGCCCATCATTCCCTCTTTTCCCGCCAGTACCTATGGAATTCGTCTCCTCATCCTCGCATTCCGCCACAATTTGCGCAGGCGCGTCCTTCGAATCCATCGTTCGCCTTTTCTTGAATTGGTAGAACCAGAGTAACACAATTGGGTTTGGAGCGGGATTGGCCCTAATTCCGTGTTCCCCTTTTTTTCTCGTCCTAGTGGAGTTCTTTCGCAAAACGGAAAAGCGGAATGCTCTTTTTAATGGGGTGGCTATCCATTTTCACCGTGTGATCAATCAAAGCAATTCCTGTTTTCTCTGATTCGCTCTTAAACTCCCCCCTTTCATCACAGTCCATGTGATAAGCATACACTCCAATTCTCAGAAAGAATGCAACATAGAATCGGCGGATAAGCATAACAGAGTCTTATTTCGCCGATTGCAATTGTTCGCCTTGGCGAAGGGGAGTGCAGTGGTTTCATAATTTCCAGTGCGATTTCATCTTTTTCTTGACCCACTTTGAGTTCCAACACGATGGCCTTCAACAAACCGACGTAAGATGTTGTGTGAGCAATGAATTTTCCTTACCGGAATGTAGTGAGGATGATGTCCGCAAGATGCTGGTCGCCAGAATCCACTACGGAACCAGGAACCTGAACTTCATGATGAGCGACTACGTGTTCCGCCGCAACAAGGAGGGCGTGCACATCATCAACCTGTCCAAGACCTGGGAGAAGCTGGTGCTGGCTGCTCGTATTATTGCCGCCATCGAGAACCCTCAGGACATCATTGTGATCGGTGCTCGCGACAACTCTCAGCGCGCCGTGCTGAAGTTCTGCAAGTACACGGGCTGCCAGACCATCTCCGGCCGCTACACGCCCGGTACCTTCACCAACCAGATCACGAAGCAGTTCCGTGAGCCTCGTCTGCTGATTGTGACGGATCCTTCCTTCGACAAGCAGGCCATCTACGAGGCCGCTTGCGTGAACATTCCCACGATCGCGTTCTGCGACACGGACTCTCCTCTGGAGTACGTGGACTGCGCGATTCCCTGCAACACGAAGGGCAAGCTGTCGATTGGTCTGATGATGTGGTTCCTGGCTCGTGAGGTGCTGCGCATCCGCGGTATTGTGAGCCGCGACAGCGAGTGGGAGGCTTGCGTGGATCTGTTCTTCGCCCGCGACCCGAAGGAGATCGAGGAGTCCCAGAAGGCTGCTGCGGAGGCTGCTGAGGCTGCCCCTGCTCCCGCTGAGGGTGAGGCTGCTCCGACGGAGGAGGGTTGGGAGCAGCCCGCCGTTGAGTCCCAGTGGTAATTGGGTTTTTTGTATAGTATGGAGCGTGTTTGTTGCATCGACACTTAACAATTGTGTGGGATGGAGCTCCATGTGCGCCTTCATTCCGTCGATGTGCTGCCCATAGCGATCCCTCTGGCGGCGTCCGATCCTGTGAAAAGCGTCCAGGACTATCTACACGTAGGGTTCTGAAAATGGGTGATCATTGTAGTCTGAGTGCGATCTAGCCACAGGAGATTACCGATTCTATGTGGATGGAAAGGAATTGGAAACTACGCCCCAGTCCATCCTAGACTGTTCCAAGAATGAGACTGTTGTTGACATCATGACGCCGTACAGCATCGTGTATGTTTCCGCGCACTGCGGCGAAGACTCCGTCACCTTGCGTGTCCCGAACTTTATTACCATCGGAGAGATTAAGAACGTAGCATCTCCGTGTTTTCTTCACGATAAGGCAATTTTGGAAGCAATCGATTATCATGTGGAGGAAATCGCCTTCGGGGATACGAGGCTCTCGGATCTGGATGACCTGAAGTCCGTCTTCTTCTACAAGCTCGGATCGCTTACTCCTCCAGAGGATTTCGAGGAGTCCGATGGAGAAAGCGACGTAGCTCTCGTTTTCCTCCCTAATCCCCAGGACGACGAGCCCGCCAACACCTACATGCATCCATGTCGCTACTCCATCCCGAATGCCACCACCTACAACAATCTCCAGCTCATCTCCACCCAGCACTCGCTCCACCTCTACCAGCCCATCACACTTCCCAGCGACTACCTCACCGGTCAGGCCGCCGTCCTCTCTCCCGTCCCGCTGCCCGCCGATTGGAAGGATCACATCACGCCGCTGCGCACACCCGGGCTGTTCGGTTACCGCGCTCCCGCGCTGCCCGCCCGCCACTCCCGCCACGGCAGTCCCCGCGGGAATGCTGGCAATGCTGGCAATGCTAGTAGTGGCGGGAACGACGTATCGGAGAGCAGAGGAAGAACCGCGGGAAGCACGCGGCCGCTGCGGGCGGGGCTGCACCTGCTGGAGAAGGAGTGCGGGGTGCTGCCCAGCCGGCCGTCGGAGCGGCCGTCGGAGACGCAGTCGTCGAACCGTCCGCCCGTGGTGGAGATGCCTCGTCTGGCCTCCGACAGCCTGGCGCACCTGCACAGCCTATCGCAGCTGGCCGCCTCGCAGCAGGCGGTGCCAGAGACACAGCTCGGACAGGGGAGTGGGAAGGGTGGAGCGGAGAAGGAGATGGCTGATGGGCAATCGCCGCTGAGTTCGAGAAGTATTGTGTCGATGGGCCATGCGGGGCTTCAGCACGCCGTTTCTCCTTCGCACTTGACGCTGCGGTGTTCGCGAGGCGAGATTGGCAATTCCACCGGAGTTGAGAGCGCGAGTCTCAAGAAGCTCGCAGAGATGTGTCCAGAGTATCGCAGCACGATGACGATCCGATCGCCGCACGGATTGCGATTCCAGTCTTCCTTCTGCGTTTCGCAGCGACTCCCGTTTATGGATGTCCTGAGCGATAACACACAAATTGGGAAAGAGATCAGCTTCAATTTGCCAGCATTGGACGACATGCCGTCGGACGAGCTGCTTCAGCCGGGCTTCTTCAAGGACCGAATTCTTCTGTCGATTCGCATTCTGGGAAAGGAGGCGGATGAGATCACGGACGAGAAGAGCTGCAAGGTCATGGCGGACAGCTATTTCAATCAGAAGCAATTGTTTGGCTGTTTGTTCGGCGGCGGGGTCTGATGCCTAGCGCAATTCGTGATGGATCTGTCGAACAGCTCGTTCCCTTCGCATTTGGGGCGCATTGCATTAGGTTTTATCAATTCTCCTGTTTTTGACATGTGTGTTGGCGTTTTGATCGACATTATCACGGAGAGTGGAGATTGACGGGGCGTTTCATCCATAGATGTGCACGCGAGTCAGTCAATCATCAACGCGATTGGCTTTGATGTCATTGTGAACAACCTGAAAACGACGAAAGCCGCATCGGTGGATAAGCGAGTCGTGTTTTTGCAGCTTATCTGCGCGCTGGTGCAGGACGGTGTGGCTCTGTTCTTGGTGTGATGAATAGAGCATTCTGCAAGAGCCTTTTACGATAATCGCGGAATCGAGGCATTGATCCAGATCAACGACTCGACTGGCAGCGTCAACGTGCGGAACAAAACGCTGAGCATTATCCGAATCCTGCTGAACTGTATGTTGCTAGAGAGGCGCATTAGGGATAGACGAGCCGTGCATCTCGTACTCCGCGTACCACGCGGGTTTTCAGATTTTTCAGAAGGATAGTAGTATTGTTGTGGAGTTACTGAGGTCCCTGAACGACCGCATTACACAGAATCGTAATGCCAGCGTGGTGTTGGGTCATCGTTAGCCGACGAGCGGGAATTCGCCGAGACCGTCCGAAACGACGTTTTGAGTATTCGTATGCTCTACTCGTCTTCACAGCAGATTCAGTCATTGTGTCGCGCCTTCTTAGTTACCAAAGAGGAGCACTGTAGTTGCTTGATAGTTTGGTGTGTTTGGAGCGAAACAAGTGAACATGATTATTGCTGAGGCATCATGCCAGGTTGCATCATGCCTGGCTGCATCATAGGTTGCATCATACCCGGCTGCATCATCCAGGTTGCATCATGCCTGGCTGCATCATACCAGGCTGCATCATGCCAGGTTGCATCATGCCAGGTTGCATCATGCCAGGTTGCATCATTCCGGGTTGCATCATTCCGGGTTGCATCATGCCTGGCTGCATCATGCCAGGCTGCAACATCGGCTGCATCATCGCGCTCATCTCCGGATTGGCCGCCTGCTGCTGTTGCTGCTGCGCCGCCAGAGAAGTCATCATGGCGTTGATGCGCGCTCTGTCGGGATTGCTTCCAGCGAGAAGACGCTCCGCTGCCGATCCGTGACGCTCGCCGCGACCCTCCTTCTTGAAGGCGTACTGCACCACAATGGGACGGTTGCAGAAGTACTAGAGGGTCATGGACGCTTCCCGCCACCACCTGGCCATTCATGCTCTCGATCGCGTAGTCGGAAGCCTCGAAGGTTGTGTAATTCACGAAGCCGTAGCCCTTGCTGATGTTCGTCTCGGGATCGCGAGCAATCTATTCATAACGGGATGTAAGACGGGAGCACCTTGGGCTCGCAGGCCAGCTGGCCAAAGGCAATAAACGTCGTCTTGAGCATATCCTCGTCGACCTCGGGAGCAAGGTTGCCGATGAACAGGTTTGCGCCCACATCAAGCGTTCGCTTGTCCATATTCGATTTATTCACTTTGATTTTCTTTCCATATAATGTGATGTTGCCGCATACTCGAACGGCATACTCCGCGTCGATCTCGCTCTGGAACTCAACAAATCCAAATCCCTGTTCCGTTATGACATGTCTCACTCATCCTACCTGATGCGTGTTTGTCACTTTGTCCTTAGGCATAGACACAGACACCACGGGGCCAAACTACTAATCAGCCCTCACCTTCGTTCTATACCTGCAAAAACAGTTCCCAGAGCAGTTCTTCGTCCACTCTTTCGTCAAGACCTCCAACATACACAGTGGCGTCCTATTCGTGACTCCAGCACTTCGAGACGCACCTGGTTGTGATGATCAAAGGCAGAAGCCATTTCCTTTCAGTGGAATACGTGAGAATGCCCCGTCTTTTCAAGTGGGCGTTTCACTCTCAAACCGACACTTCTCAGCTCTTTTTTAGGAAACCACGGATGTCTGCCCGAGCGTTCTCCGGATTTGGGCGCCAGTTTGCTAGAGGGGTGCGCTTCCAGCGGTATTCTTTTGGCGCGGTGGCTCACCTGCAGCATGAACATCCCCAAGGCCGTTCCCAAGATGTGGAAGGCTGACGAGATGATGTACCAGACGCTTCGGGGAGCGAAGCTGACCGCGCAGATGGATTCGAAGATGATCCGTTCGACGTTGAACCGAATGCGCTGCATCGAGGTGAGTTTTATACTATTTGACGTAATGCCAAGATGAAGCGGATCCAGATCGGCGCACTGTACATGTTTTCCTACGTTTCCAAGGATTTCCTCGAGATTCTGAAGCATTTCGAGGAGATGCTTGACAGCGAGGACGAGGACGAGATGGAGGAGAGAACGTGCGCATAGTGAGCGGTTGTTACGATTAGCACCTTGACCGGCCGTCTCCAGTCGTAATTCTTTGTTCTTTTACTGTGTTGTGTTTGCTCAAAATGTTCAAAATGCTATCCTCACTGTATTCGCTCAAAGCAATCCCAATGCTCTCTTCACTTTGTTCACAAACACCCCACCACACACTACTTCTGCACATCCAGACACACCAGTCCCACCGTGTCGACGCCGATCTGCGCCAGCTCGCACACGCAGCACACCTTGTTCTTGCTCTCCGCACGGTACGTCGCTCCGCACAGCGGGCACTTGAGCACCTCCTCGCCGCGGAAGACGGGCGTCAGCGCCACGCAGTCCAGCGCGAACGGCTTCTGGTCGTCGTAGCCCGTGTCCAGCGCGTTGCGGCCCTCGCGCTCGCTCTTCGCCAGCACCTTGCGCGTCTTCTGCTCCAGCGCGGCATTGCGCGGCGACTTGATGTCGGGGCTGGCGAGGATGCGTCTGGCGAACACCGCCGCGTCGATGAAGTTCTCCGCCTTAAAGGCCGCCACCATCGCGCTGTTCAGCGCCAGCAGCAGGTGCGCCGTCTGCAGGCGGCACTGCGTCATGTAGTACGCCAGGCACAGGTTGCGCGCGGGCTGCGCCTCCTGGCGGCGTGCCAGCTCCAACAGCACCGCCTCGATGTACTCGCGCGCCATGTCGGCGAACTGGCGCAGCGCCAGCTCCTCCTCCTTGCTCGCCGCCACGATCACCGGCAGGATCAGGTAGAACGACCGGAAGGCGCTCAGCGCGTCCTCGAAGCGGCCCGACTGGAAGCACTTCAGGCCCAGCTTCGCCAGCTGCGCCGCGTGCTGCACGTGGTACACCGTCATCGGCAGCGACGCCGCGCCCGTGCGTCGCTGCAGCGGCGTGACCAGCGCGGGCATGCCGGGGAAGCCCGCCGTGGCGGCCTGCACGCTGCAGTAGCAGGAGCGCAGCACGGGCTCCAGCGCCGCGAAGCGCACCACGCCCAGCTGGCGGTTGAGCAGCTGCAGCGTGGAGTCCGCGTCGCCCGAGGCGGCGTGGTCGTACGCCAGCGAGGAGTTCGCGCACCAGCAGGACGCCGCGTCGCGCCCGGGCTGCGGCACCGCCGCCTCCACCAGCGAGGCCTTCGCGGCGGGCTCGTCGTCGCTCAGCTCGAGGTCGTCGCCCCAGCCGCCCGGCTCGTCGTCGCTCAGCGCCAGGTCCTCCTCCGCCCACGCCTCCTCCTTCTCCGCCGCGTCCTCCACGCTCTGGAACTCCGCCGCCAGCTCCTCCGCCGCGTCGGGCTCCGGCTCGCCGCGCGCCTCCTCCTCCATCACGCGGTCGAACGCCGAGCGGGGCATCTCCAGCATCGGCCACTCGGACTCCTCGTTCGCAGGCGCGGGTGGCGTCAGCAGCTCCGCGGGCGGCTCCACCGCGGGCAGCGGGATGCCCGCCTCCTCCAGCTTGCCGGCGATGCGCGCAGCCACCTCCTCGCAGCCGTAGGTCTTGGCGGTGACGTACGCGAGCGAGAGCTGTCCCGCGTCGAGCAGCACGCTGATGCGCGCCTCCACGTCGTTCAGGTACAGCGCGTTGCAGAAGCGGCCCATCACGTCGCCGCACTTCTCCGTGATCTGCAACATCTTGCGCAGCTTCTCCAGGTTGCCCGTGATCGTGTACAGGAAGGACAGCTTGCCCAGGCTCTTCGTGCGCTGGTAGCACGTCTCCACCACGCTGCGGTTGCCCTGGCGCAGCGCCTCCTCCGCCAGCTGGTTCCAGATGGCCGGCTCGTTCAGCTGCGTCGCACACTCGATGGCACTCTACCCCTCACCTCGCGTGGTTGCGCCCACCTCCAGATTGCCGCAGCGGATGGCCAGGTTGAAGCGCGCGCGCGGCTCCGTGACGAAGTACAGCGCGATGTCCTCGAAGCCGTTCTTCTGCAGGTAGGAGATGATGGAGTGCGAGTCGATCTTGGAGGTGCGGATGATGCGAATCGCCTCGCGGTAGTGCTTCTTCTCCAGATGGTACTACGCCTCACACCACCGCTTCACAACCACCTTGAACAGGTACTCCGTCGGGTCCACCTCGATCTGCACCACCACCGCGTCGCGCGTGAAGGCGAACACGCTGCCCTTGCGGTAGGCAGCCATGTACACGGGCTCATCCAGACTGCGCACGATGCCGCACTCGCCGGAGGGCAGGCAGTACTTGATCTGCGACAGCGTCGAGTACAGCAGCACGCCGTGCTCGTCCCACACGCAGCTCTTCACGCGCATCTTCTCCGTCACGGCGCACAGCTGCGTCAGCTCCTTGCTCAGCAGGCGCACCGTGCTCCCATCGCACACCGCCACCATGCTGTTGTCGGGGCTCCAGCTCACGCGCTTCACCGCGGGGATGGCGATGCTGGCCACCAGCTGCAGCGAGGTCGTGTCGAACAGCGCCAGCTGGTCGTCGCAGGACAGCAGCACGCGCCCGCTCACGCCGCCGGGGAAGACGCGCCGGCAGGAGGCGACGGGCAGCGTCACGCGCTTGGTGACCTACGAGTGAGCGAGAGAGTGGGAAACGACGATGTTGTCCATGTTGCGGAGGAAGAGCGAGTCCTTGCCCTCCAGCGTGGCGAACTTGGTGCGTGACACGAAGCAGACGCTTAGCGCGGCGCCGCTCTTGAGCTCCGGCGTGGTCTTCTCCGCCACCACGCGCTGCGAGCAGGTCACCAGCTCGTAGCTGCCGCCGTCCTCCTCGTTGTGCATCAGCAGCACGAACTCGTTCGCGCTGTAGGCGTTCAGCTGCAGCGATCGCGCCGCGTTGTTGCTGGCAGCAGGTCCGCGCGTGATGGGCATCATCACGATGTCGCGCTGCTCGCCCTCCAGCTCGCGGATGCGGTAGTACCGGTCCTTCACATAGAAGCAGTAGCTCTTGAACACGGCGAAGGGCGTGCGCTCGCGGCACAGCTTGAACACCACCGCGCCCGTGTCGTGGCCCGCCGCGATCAGGTTCTGCGTCTTGTGTGCCGTGATGATCCAGAAGCGGTCGTGCGCGCGCACGAAGGACTGGATGCCGACGCGCTTGGTGCTGTCCCACACGCGGATGCTGTGGTCCTCGCTGTCGCTCAGAATCAGGTCCTCGCGCGGGTGGAACATCACACAGCTCACGTTGTTCGTGTGGCCGCGCAGCGTGTCCACCTCCCACGCCTTCGTGTCGTTCGTGCGCCAGATCTTGATCATGCGATCGTCCGAGCCGGAGACGATCAGCGGCAGCTCCGGGTGGAAAGAAGCCCAATTCACGCCACGCTCGTGGCCCTCCAGTACGTACTTCACCGTTCCCACCAGGTCCGTGCCGAGACGGCTGATCATGCTGGAAGAGCCGGGCGCCTTGCCGGGCATCTTCTTCCCCTTCTGCTTCAGACCCGAGATGTCCCAGACGCGGATCGTCTGGTCGAGCGAAGCGCTCACCACGAGATCCTCCTTCGGATGGAACTGCGCCGACATGACGTAGTGGTTGTGTCCCGTGAGCACCGCAATGCACTCGCGGCTCTGCCAGTTCCAGATGCGGATGTTCTGGTCGTCGGAGCAGCTCACAATCCAGGGATTCTCGGGATGGAACTGCACGGTGCGGATATAGTCAAGGTGACCCATCAGCGTGAACAGGGAGCGCTTGTTGTTGTAGTTCCAGACGCGAATCTTGTAGTCGTCGCCGCCAGAAACGAACAGAGGCTGCGACGGGTGGAAATCAACGCTGCGCACGGGGCCGTCGTGCTCGGTGAACGTTTCCAACAGCGTCTTTGTCCGGTAGTCCCACAGCTGGATTTGTCCGTCATGCAAGGAGCAAAGGATCCAGGGGCGTGTGGGGTGGAAAGAGATGCCCTTCACACGGCTGCTCTTCGTCTCGAATTTGGCAAGCATATCTTATATGATGCGCTTTTTCATGATGGAGAAGAGAATCACTTTCTTGATAATCAAGGCTGCCGGGTGATAGAACCACTGCACGTTGGGTCCCCTCCCTCCTTTCTCTCCAGGATTGTCCGTGGAGGAAGGAAAGAGGATTGTGAAGCGATGGTGCGCTGGACAGAGTGGACAGGGAATTGCTCCCAATGGAGGCGAATTGTGTAAATTCCGACAACCAGTCGAATTGATAACGTGCTGTGAGCCTTTGAGAGGAGTTTCTGTCAAATCGAAAGACAGCAGTGTACAGAGCGGAGCGTGTGGTGGAACGCGAAGTGTGCGCTATTAGCAACCGTAGAATGAATAACGGACAAGCGAGAACTGAAAAGGAGCGCAGGAACGGGAATCGCGGGAATCCACGAACTGTGGCGGCGATCATGGATGGCTTTTCTATGGAATGAGTCAAACCCAAATAATACTTCCCTGTAAGGCGGATCTAATAATGGTAGGTGTGAAATCGATGAAGTCAAGGGCGGGGAACCGTTTTTGGGGAGTTACATGGAGCGTTTCTCATCCGCCGTGTGTAGGCTCAGAACAACGCGACTGGTCCCGAGTTCAAGTGCGTCCTCGTCGGAGATGGTGGTGTGGGCAAGACTACCTACGTGAAGAGACACGAGACTGGAGATTTCGAGAAGGTCTACGTCCGTAGGCGTTCGGGGTGGATTGTGAGGGCGTAGCCACTCGTGGTGCTGAGGTTCACAGACTCACCTTCAACACCTCCTGCGGTCCTCTGACCTTCAACTGCTGGGATACTGCTGGTCAGGAGAGATTCGGTGGACTGAGAGACGGTTACTAGTGCGGTCTGTGTGCCGGGGTCACGTGTAGCGTGGATGCCGACTGCGCCATCCTCATGTTCGATGTGACGTCCCGCAGCTCCTACGACAGCGTTGCCAACTGGCACCGCGACCTCACCCGTGTGTGCGGCAACATCCCCATCGTGCTCGTGGGCAACAAGTGCGATATGAAGGAGCGCCGTGTGAAGACCAAGAACATCACATTCCACCAGCGCAAGAACATGCCCTACTACGATATTTCCGCGAAGAGCAACTACAACTTCGAGAAGCCCTTCCGCTGGCTGGCTCGCAAGCTGACCAAGACTCCCGATCTCAAGTTCGAGGAGGCCCTCGCCATCAAGCCCCCAGAGGTCGCGTTCGACGAGAATGTCTACAGACAGGCGAACGATATGGCTCCTGGTGTGCCTCTGCCCGATAACGACGGTGATGATCTGTAAGACGTTTCTTTTATATTCCTTGTTTGTTGCAGCCTCGATGTTCGCTCTCCCAAGGGCTCGTTGTGCCATGGCTGCTATGCGCAAGCTGCCGCGTTTGGCGTTTCCCTCTTGTCATCGCTGCGTTGCAAACGGAAAGAGTAAGGAGATTGAGGGACGGGAACGCCTCAGTGTCCTCGGTCCGATGGCCAGGTGGGGACCTGTTTCTGGTGTTATCCGTAGTTATCCGCTATTTCGCGTGTCCTGCTCCCTGGATGACTTCAGAAAGAAGTGGGATTATCTGAAGAAGGGGGAGCGCGTGCCCGAAACCGAACTGAGCGTGGCTGGTGAGATTGAGGCGGCGGTGTGACGTCGCAGGGCGAATCATCAACAAGCGCAGTGCCGGGTCGAAGCTCTACTTTTACGACATTCGCTCGGGAGAAACCATGCTGCAGGTCATGTCCTCGCTCAACATGTACGATGGTGGGGATATGACGCCGGAAGCTGTGGAGAAGGAGCAAAAGCGTAATGCGTAGAAGGTGGCCGCATTTAAGGGACTGCACAAGAAACTCCGCACGGGAGACGTAATTGGCATCCGCGGCATTCCTGCGCGAACCGATGTGGGAGAGCTGAGCATCTTGCCCAAGGAGATCACGCTTCTGTCTCCCTGTCTGTGGAACGTGCCGCGCGAGTGGTACGAGATCAAGGATCCCGAGGTGAAGTACAGAAAGGTGAGTGGCGCTTCTGCTCTGGGATCGTAGCGCTACCTCGACCTCATCGTCAGCAGCACGTCCCGTCAGGTGTTCTACACGCGCAGCAAGGTATCTGTCGCCCACTCGCTCGATCGTAGATCATCAGCCTCATTCGCTCCTTCATGGAGGACGAGGGCTTCATGGAGGTGGAGACGTCGATTCTGAGCGGCCAGGCCGGAGGTGCAGTGGCCACTCCGTTCCATACACACAGCAACAGCCAAGATCAAGATCTCACTCTGCGAATCAGCCCCGAGCTGTATTTGAAGGAGTTGGTGGTGGGCGGCTTCGACCGTGTGTACGAGCTGGGAAAAGTCTTCCGGAATGAGGGATTGGATCGGAAGCACAATTTCGAGTTTACCTCCATCGAGGCGTACATGGCGTACCAGGACTACACGGACTGGATGAACAAAACGGAGCAGCTGCTGCAGAGTGGGACATGGCGGGAGGAGTCAGCCGTAGAGATCAGTTTGGCCGTCCATGACTCCACCAAGGTGAAAATCGATGACAAGGAGATCGATTTCAAGGCGCCGTTCCGTCGCATCGATGTTGTTGACGAATTGACGAAGACGCTCGGTCCCCTGCCGAATTTGAACGACGGTGATTTGTAGCGTTTCTGGGTGAAAAGTAGAGGCCAGCATTCCAGCCCTGCTGCAGATTTGCAAGGACAAGAGCATTCCCGTTTCAGAGCCCATAACACTGCCCCGCATCATCGACACGCTCATTGGCCACTACATTGAGCCGCAGTGCATCCAGCCGACCTTCATCATGAATCACCCTGTGGCCATGTCGCCGCTGTCGAAGGAGCACGGAAATACGGGTAAATCGGAGCGGTTTGAGTTGTTTGTGAACGGAGTCGAGTTGGTGAATGCCTACACGGAGCAGAACGATCCGGTGGTGCAGTGCTGCTTTTTATGATCAGCCATAGAAGCAGGAGCAGAGCTTCACGATCCAGGGCAAGCAGCGAGAATCCGGAGATAGCGAGATTCCCCCGACGGATGCCACATTCGTCAATGCAGGGTCGTTATCGTATGAATGATGGTTAGGCGCTGGAATATGGCCTGCCTCCAACGACGGGTTGGGGAATGGGTGTGGATCGTCTTGTGATGATGATGACGAACCAGTCGAGCATTCGCGATGTCGTTTTATTTCCCGTGCTTAAGAATACTGAATGAGTGGCTTTGTTTGTTCCGTTTTCTCGAATGCGCTTGGTTGGTTCGTGCTCCTTCGTTGCTTTCGATAGGGTGATTCTTGTGGCATTTCGCTTTCGGAAGAAGATTCCGAAGGGAAGAGTGCTGTTCGTCCACGGAAATCAGTAGAAGTGGAAAGAGGCGTGTTTTCCGTGGTTGAATAGAGGGATCGGCTTTGAATTCGGGGAGACACTACAGCAACAATCATTGCCCGAAATCTGATTGGCTGAGCGTGAGTTAAAAGGGAAGAGGACATAGTGTTTCGTCTATTTCGACGTAGAATCGTGTTGTGAGAATGTATCCTCCGTACTACGGTAGCGCGGGACCTCAAGGGGAACAGCCACAGGGAAATACGATGAGAAGAAGTGATGAGGCCTATAGGCAAGACGGAGTGCGTCTGACGAGCCTTGAAAACCCCTACTCTTCCGTCAACATGCCCCCCGAATATATCGAGCCAGCAGTTTGACCCTCGGTTCGTTCCTACGCTGAATCCTGCAATGAACCTTGCTACGGGGGTCCCGTACGGCATGGTTTCAAATTCATATGGTGATAACATGAAGAATATGCCTATGGCATACGACCGAGGTGTTTTTAACTATTCCATGCCTATTACGATGATAAATATGCAGGCGGGCGGCTTCCCTCCTATGGGGCCCTATTATGGGTACTACGGAATGCGGCCGGGAGTGCCTGTCCAGTGTCTGGATAGAGGCGCTATTTCCAGCTATCCCCAAGACTATTTTGGCAACGCCCAGGAGAAGGCGCCGGAGGCACTGTCCAACCATGCTCCTGCGACCAAGCTTCCGTCTTCTTCGCAGCCGCAGCTCCCGCCTGCTGAAGGTCCCACTCCGGCCGTACAAAAGGAGCCCGTTGTAAAGGAGGAGCCCGCCGCCTCGAAGCCCTCGGAGAGCTCGGGAGCCGTGAATTATGCAAAACCAACTCCTGCGGAATCGGCTCCAGCGCCGTCTCAGGTCAGCGATTCGGCGAAAGATCTGCAGGAGAAGACAACCGATCTTCAACTCGCCTCGATCCTGCTCCAGATCAAGGGGAAGGGGAAGGACCTGCAGGGCAAGCCGATGTCCGCCGCTCCTCTCATCCCTCCCTCTCAAATGGCCTCCATGCCGCTCTCCTCCCTCCCCGAGGACAAGCGGCCGCGCATCGGAGAGTCGCTCGACCCGGCCTCCCAGCGCCCTCTGTACCCTAACATCTACACATCCTACGCGTCCTCCGCGCTGTCGAAACGCCCCTACCCGCTCCCCGCGACCGGCGCGCCCTACCCGCCCTTTGCCGCGCAATCTGCCGCCTCCGCGCCGTCGCACCCGCCCATCCCCTCGCCCGCGCCCGTGCACCGTTCGGCGCAGCCGGCGGCCGTGGGCGACTATTACGTGTACTGCACGGTGTGCCGCCACGGGACGCCGATCAACGTACACAAGCCGATTCCGGACGTGTTCAAGTGCTCCAACTGCGGGTTCTCGTGCGCGCTGGACAAGCACCTGCTGTCGTATTACGTGCGCGCGGTGGGGGAGAGTGATGCGTAGAACGTGTCCGCCGTCATCGCCTCGAAGGATGAGAAGCCGGAGAAGCCTGTGGTGGTGAAGGAGGAGGAGGTGAAGCCCGAAGTGAAGTCGGAGGAAGTGGTGGAGAAGCCTGAAGAAGTGGCAGTGAAGGAGGAGGAGAAGCCTGAGGAGGTGGTGGTGAAGCCTGAAGAAGTGGAGAACACAGAGGTGGTGGAAAAACCTGAGGAGGCGACAGAGAAGCCTGAAGAAGTGATGGAGAACACAGAGGTTACAGAGAAGCCAGAAGAGCAGATAAAGGAGGAGCCATTGGAGCCATTGGAGCCATTGGAGCCATTGGAGCCGCTGGCTGTGGCCCCGGAGTTGCTAGCGGCACTGACTGTAGGGCCGCACTCGCCTCTCAACCCTAGATCGACGCGCTGGTGCTGGAGCCCTCCGAGGAGCCCAGACCCGAGAGCCAACTCGCCGCCCTCGCCGCTCGCCCCGCCTACTCCGATGAAACGCCCTTCAATCTGACGGCGGAGAAGATCCACCAGCTGAAGGAGCAGTGCAAGGCGGCCACGCGGGAGTGGTGGATTAGCAAGTTTGTGAAGATCGAGATTCCCGCGGTTCTGCTCCGAGGTGTGGAGGCGACGGAGGAGGAGAAGAAGGAGAAGAAGATGGTCATTGGGGAGGTTGTGGGAATGAGCGAGAGTGGCTTTGTGTTGGGGCTGGCTGGAGAGCATCAGAATACTGTAATAGTGGACGATTTCGTCGGCGGGGAGAACCAGTGTTGGCTCCTGCTTAAGGAGGGATTTTGCAATTTATTCCTGTGTTAAGAGGGTTGTGTAGCTGATTCAGCAATAGTGAATTAGATTCTTTTCCACTCTTTGTTCTACTCACCAGGAGCATGTCAGAAGAGGGTGAGAAGGAAGCAGAGGACTCCTACTCCGAATACGACAGCAGTGATGATTCGGAAACGGATATCCAGAATCTGTTCGGAAATGTTTCTCCGGAGCAGGCCGTACGGAACTGTGTGTCTCTGCTGCTTATTCGATAGGCGCTGCTGAAAGAGAAGCTGAAGATGTTTCAGGCGCAGTTCAACACATTCAACAAGAACCAGAAGGATCAGAAGGTGAGGGAGTATGTGGTCAGCGATAATGGCCCAGATTGACGATGTGAAGAAGCTATTCCCTCAAATGGACGACAAAACGGCGGAAATTGCGCTGGAGTGCTGCAACAACAATGAGGTGAACGTGCGTTTCCCCGGTCATCCGCAGATCCTGCTTTCGCGCCGTATCCGCGATGACCCCTCTCTCCTGCAACGGATCCTGGATATGGGCAGCGGAAAAGTCCCTCTGGACATGAAGTCCATCCAATGGGTCGATCCGAAGAAGCTTCCACCCCCTGTAGCTCCCCAGCCGGCAAGTGATGAAGACAATGAGGAGTGGGGGAAAGATAAGAGGCGAAAGAAAGGGAAAAAGGGGATGGACAATGACACAAGTGATGAGTCGGTGGATTTCGATGAGATGGTGATGCCGTGGAAGATAATGGAGAGGCTAAGCTGTAGACGTCCTAAGAAGAAGGCTCCTCGTATTCGCCTGAATGACGCGATGCAGCGCGTTTGTCCTCCACATCCCCTCAACCCAAGATCTCCAAGAGCAGCAAATCTTCCTCCAGCCGTTCCAAGCCCAAGTCGAAGAAGAAGGGTTCGCATTACAGCGATGACGAGGGCTTCGGCTTTGGAACGGACATCATCATGACGGGCCAGTCCCGCGGTGAATGCACGGTGCGCGTGTGATGCCTAGAGCAGGACTATGCCGACTCCGTTGACTACTTCCACCGAACGAACGTGTCGACGCGGCAGCTAAAGGAGTTTGGTTGGAGTGACGCGCGAATCAAGGCGTGGGAGAAGGAAGAAGAGTTGAGCGTAGCTTCAAGAACCGCTTCGAGAACCCGAACCAGTACTACTACCGGTTTAACGACCCCGGAGAGAAGCAGGCGACGGGTGCGTGGTCGGCGAAGGACCGGTACTTGTTTCTGAAGCAGGTGATTGAGTTGGGTGTGGATTACTCCGTTGTGTTTGTTGGCGGCTGTGAAGGGTAGTGGGGACTCTTTTCCATGAAAATTCCGGGAAGAGTGGGGTATCAGTGCAGCAACTATTACCGCCAACTGATCCGCGAGGGCGTGATCATTGACGATTACTACTACATCAACGACAAGAACATGCTGTCCTTCAAGTTCAAGAGCCAAGGTGCGGGGAAGTCGAAGAAGCGAGCGCATTCCAGCAGGAAAGTGGAATCTGTGCGGTGTGGGAGAGTTGTTCATGGATAGAGTGAAGACGATGAGCTGGGCGATTTGAACCTGGAGTTCTACCAGCAGGAGGAGAAGAACTGTTTGCCCGTGAGAGCCGACTTCCCAGATTATAACTAGGGATTCATCGATGTGATGACCTATGAGGAGGTGGTGAAGCCCGCCATCTCTCCCTACGGGCACGTGCTGGGCTACGATACGTGGATCCGTGTGCTGAATCGCGAGCCGAAGAACACGTGTCCTTTCACGAAGCAGGTGGGAGGACGAGGAGGCGATGAGGGATAGAAGCTGACGCACAGGCAATTGGTGCGACTGACCTTCTCCAACATCGACGAGTACCGCGATAAGATCATCGACCTCAATGTGAAGTGTTGCTGTTTGTAACAAACACACCATGGCTGGAGAGAGTTGGACTCCGCGTATCTACACAACACGGCACGCCGTCTCGCCTACAAGATCGCCGTGACCCGCTCCGCCAGCTGTGCCACCGTCAGCTCCCCGTTCTCCTTCTCCTTCTACACACTCACTCGCTTGCCTCTCGCCCACCGTCACCAACTCCTCAATGTCCACCAGCTTCTTCTTGTAGAAGTCCCGCTCCGCCTCCAAGTTCTTGATCTGCTTCTCAGTCACCCTTGCCACACCCACCGTCAGCGTCTGCGTCACGATCACGCCCTCCTTCTCGCTCACCTTCTTCGCCAGCTCCTCTGCCGTCAACACGCCACCGCACACTCACGGAGCTGCTCCTCCTGCTCTCCGCGGCTCGTGTTGACCGGCGGAACAAACACGTTCACTCGAGGCTTCTTTGCTGACTCTCACACCAACGCCAACATACAAACACGGACACGACAGGTTGTCACCAACACGGGAGGGACTGGTCGAGCGGGACGAGTCCTTGGAGAGGCGCGCCGCGGGGGGCTGCAGAACGGAAGATGCCGTCACCTCTGACGTGAGAGCCCGGCGAGATGCACTACCTCTGCCTCCCTTCGCGGCAGCACGACGCTCGACAGCGTTGTACTCCCTATTGGGCCTGTGCTTGTCGAAGTACTGCTTCAGCCACTGCATGAATTCGAGATTATCCTGAGGCCTGCCCTTAATGAGTCTGTCCACATCGATATTCTGCAAATGAGATTGTGTAAAAGAAGATACCTTCTGAATTCCGTTCTTTAAGCAAGCCGACTGAAGAATCTTGTAGTTCTTGGTATATTCGTATGCGTCCTTGGCCACAAAGTTCACACGCTGTAGAGGAACCGTGTCTATGCATCAGTTGCGCCGTGGACAGAAACCGGGATACAGCATGTCAATGATCTGGCATGCTACTGCGCCTATAATCTCATTCAATCATGACGGTGACTACCAGAGGCCGTTTCCTCAATCTTATGCAGATGCATGTTCAGGGTTGTGTTGATCCACTCCAGGAGCTCTCCTCTCGATAGCCCAGATGAGGCGTCCATTCTCGCTAGGGTTTTGTGCAGGGCAAGGGGATCCGGGAATCGGCTCCTTTTTTGCCAACGTGACAAGAACGCATTTCTTTCTTTCCATGAGCGAATCTACCACTATTCAATACTATATTCCGGAAGATGGAGATGACCTGGAGCATCCCAATGTGATTGTGATGAAGAAGAAGGCGTCTTCCATTGCATTGAAGGATATCCGAGAGGTATCGTGTCATCTGCCTCCTTCACAGCATAGATATTCCCAATCCCGGGTACCTACTTCTTCCGCTTCAAGAGGGCCTTTAAGAAGACATGGAGCAGGGATCTGGTGTGTGCATCACACGTAGTCTGGTTTGATGTGACGGACGAAGATGAAATTGTTCCTCTGTTCGAGGGATCCATCGTGATCAAGGCCACGCGTCTTCCCGCCTCGGCAGCAAAGTACCTGAAAACGAAGAAGTCATCACAGAACGCGTCAAAGCCGTCGCCCGCGCAGAGGGTTTCAAACAACGCAAAGCCGGTAAAGCCGTCTCAAACCACCAGCGAAACCCCCAAATCAAAGACTTCCACTCCTTCGGAGGAGAGAACGAGTGCTTCTCCCGTGTCCACCGCCGATTTCTTGGATTCCTTTGTAGCGGTTTATGCAGTGGAGTGAGACGTAGAGTCCTTCGTCAAGCACGCCTACGGCCAGTGCGGCGCCGGAGGTTGACGTTTTTTCGGCGTATGACACTGCAAAACCAGCTGCCTCCGACCCCTGGGCTTCTCTAAACTTCTAACGATCTTCTTCTTCCAACAAACACGCCAGATCACTTTCCACTTCTCCCTGTCGGTCATCATCAAGAATCTGAACTGGTTCTTCATGACGATGGCCCAGACCACTCCGTAGATAAAGCACGGCCACGTGAGCAAATAGTACCTGCGAATCACTCGTTCTTACAGCCCTTACCCGTCTTGCTCCGTGATACACTTCCCGCCCATCGAGGCACACTGGGAGTACAGGTTATGACCCGCACAGTTGTTCATGACCACTTCCCCCTCCTTGTAGCACTGCTTCACGGACGCAACATCGATGATCTTCAGAATGGGCGACATGTACATCTGATGGCCCAAATTCGATACGGTATTGAACAGGGACATGTAGGTGCCTCCGAACCGCGGATCGGAAATCTGAGCGTAGTACGCCATCTAGCATTGACCCACGGAGCGAAAACCCTACTCCCGCCACGTTCATCGAACGACCTGCCAAGGACGAGAGGATCACCAACGTGTACGCGAGCGGGTAGAATCGCGATGGCATCATCTCCAGCTCCGCCGGAGGGAGGGAGTGGATGAACAGACTGAGCAGCAGGGACATGGAAATCCGCAGCAGATAGCAGAAATACATGACCTTCAACGGATGAATTCGGGTGAGCAGCCGACTCAGCAAAAACGTGGTCGTCATCTCAATTGGAAAGAGAACCATGTTCAGGGATGTCAGCGACACTCGCTTCATTCCCTTGTCGATGAGTTGGAGGGACGAAGCGCCTTCCGCGGGGAAAACACCGATTCTGTTGGTGAGCAGAATTAGCGCCAGACGCAAGAACTAGGCGTGATTTCATCAACATGGAATTACGTAGGGACTCTTAAGAATGTCAAAATAGAGCAGATAGGTTTGGTAGAGATTGAGATCCTCATTCTTCTTCGTCTCCATTTCTTCCTCTTCACTGCGCTTCTCCTTTTCCTCTTGCCGCTTGTGCATTCTGTGACGCAAAAGGGGCTCCTCCTCCTTCTCTTCCTTCAATTGCGCCTCCTTCTTCTCGCACTGTGTGGTTCCATCCTCCTTCACGCACACCGCAATGTAGATTGTGAACAAAAGGAAGATCACTCCCCAGATCAGCGAGAATTGCCGCAGTGTCAGCAACGGGCCCTGCTTGCCACTCCAAGGCAGCGTCCAGGTGGGATCATTCAGCATGAGGAAAATGGAGTTCCTATTGGTGAGGGGAGAGGAGATGGCCCACGCAAGGTGAATTCCCAGCGTTTGACCAATCACGTTGGCAGTGCCCTGCCAGTTCTTGTTCTTGTCGGAGAGAAGCGTCAGCGCCCAGGCATCGACGGCGATATCCTGCGTAGCGGCCAAAAAGTAAAACACAAGGAAGCAAACAGTCAAAAACAGAACGTTCGGAGATTCAGAGTACAGGGTTCGCTCAATCGTCCCCGAAAAACAGATGAGCATGAACCCGATGGCAAGTTGCAAAGGAACGACCCACGTCTTCCTCCTGCCGATTCTGGGAGAGTATCTACGCATAACAACGAACCACCATTGTGACATGGCATCGACAATAGGAGCCCACAGCATTTTCAGCGAGTACGGCTGACTGCATATCACAAACAGCGCTTGCTGGCTGTAGGAAACATGCTGCTGCTGGAGAATGATTGAAATCGTGCTTGCAATGCCGATCGGAATTCCCTGCTCGTTACACAACACACCGAGCGTCCACTTGAAGAGTGTACAATCCTAACAACAAGAACAGGGGTTTGAAGTCTCCCCTTAGCTCTTCGTATAACTATACGTAAGAATTACGCTATGCGCTGTCACTTTTGTAATCCCCATACAGAAAGAATGAATTGACCGAAGCAGAACCGATTTCTGCGGCGCGTGCAGGGATCCTTGAAAACCAACACGCCCGTATGATCGGCTTCAAGACAGAATTCCGCGATGCTGGCAAGTTGTTCCAAGCAGCTCGTACGCTCGGTGTCGAAGACGGCACCCCGGATGCTGTCCATGCCCTTTTCGAGCAAAGTGGCCGAGGTGAAAGAGAGTTCGGAGAAGTGGCCTCCATATAACGTCTGCTCTCTCCCATTCAACATCAAACCGAATTCGGAACACATTAAACTGAAGGAACCACACAAACGGTAGGGGGCGGGCGATCGCGGTGAGGGATAGTGCTAACGCGCTGATTCGCGAACTGTCGAAGGAGGCGGCGGAAAAGGCCAGCAAAACGATGGACTTTGACCCGTTTAAGCCCGGCGACGCGATTGAAGTGAGAGTACGGGGAGAATTCGTGTGACTTATGGGTAGATGAAGGGCCGGAACGGAAGCAAGACAGAGGAAGTGTACCGGGGCATCTGCATCGCGAAGCACAACGACTACTACAATTCGACCTTCACCATTCGTTGTGTAGCAGCCGTTTTGCGTTGTCATGAGTAGAACATAGGAGGAGAAGGGGTCACCATCCTCTACTCGACATACGAGCCGGACATCAAGTCAGTGCGCGTTGGCTCTCTCCTTCGCGGTCATCCGTAGCTCATCCAGCAGTCCTTCCTCCACAAGGCGGAGCGTCTCACGCACAAGTCGAAGTTGTACTATCTGAAGGACAGACCGCTGCTGGACGTGACGGTGCCCGCCAACTGGACGCCGGAGCGCAAGTACGTCGACACGAAGAAGAACAACGAGTGGCTGATCAGCAGAGGAAAGAAGCCTCTGGAGAAGTGAGGGGTACAGTTCGTTTTAGCTCCTGTTTGTTGTGTCAGTATTATCCTGATGAGGCGTCTGCTCTTTCTCCTCCTTGTCGGATTCGCGCTCTCCGTGGATATGGAAAGGGATCTACAGAGCGTCTACTCGAAAAGCGACTACGATCGTGTTTTCAACGTGCATGTGGAATTACGTATTCAAGAGTAGAATACCATCACGACGAAGCAAAAACTCTACGTTGCAGTTGCTGGATTCGACAAGGACTTCTCAGACCATGAATTGAGGCAGATGCTCTTAAAGCACGTCCCAACGCTGCGACCTCGCATTCGTAGTGAGAATGCCTATAGTGATTCCAGAGTGTCCTTCGAAATGGAGTATCAGGCACGTTCTTCGTTGCTTTGTGAACAGTAGGTACTTCACTTGCATCAGCGTGTGCTCGACAGCTACATGAGGGTGATGAAGAAGCATTTCGGTCTTGACTCTCCTTCCTGATCATGGCTAGCGACCCAGATTGCATCGGAAGAGAATATCGAGATCGTTCCCAAGAAGCCCTCCAAGTATTTCGTGAATGTGGGCGAGGCCGATGTGCAAAACGCGATTCAGCAGTTCTACTCTGACCGTTTTGCTTTCCCACTCTAGTTCAGTGTAGTGCTGGAGAAGACGAATGCACTGTACGTCACTGACGTGAAAACCACTCCCACTGTTCCTATCTGGCTTGGCTTTTCATCCGTAGCTCATCTTCATCAATCCCTCCAAAACGACGATGCTTCCATCGAACGACAAGAATGCGGATGCCTACTACTACAACTACTACTTTTTCAACAACAACGAGAATACGCTCAGCACCGTGGACCACTCACAATCGCTTTATGCATAGTACTTCATCGCTTCGGAGCGTTTCATCTTCATCGACATCTCTGCGGGTCCGATCGTCGTGTCGAGCGATGTTGACGACAACAACATCCACAACACCATTCCATACAGCTATCTCTTCGGTATCGACACACTCGCCGAATCACGCACAGATCGAAGTCTGAAGTCGGCCTCCATCGTGTCCACGACCAAGTTTCTCCTCCAAAACGTGCTCTTCACCAACATCGTGAACGCCACGACCTTCGCGCCGCAGCAGCAGCTCCTGACTTCGATCGTGTTCTTCACCGACGCGGACGAGTATTCCCCGCGGTTAATCCAGTATCAGCAGGAGTTGGAGGAGGTGAAGATCAAGCTGCGAGGACTGTTCAAGACGCACATGCGCACACGTCGTGCACACCTGGTGACGGATATGGTGAACTTGAGAACGAACGTGACATTACTGAATTCCATTCGCTCCACCTACATCGAGTCCATTTCGCTGTACAACGGAAAGAGCTCGATCGAGTACGAGGCGCAGAAGCACATCGTAGTGTTCGGCGCGGACAATTCCCAGTAGGATGGACATCAGCTGGAGAGTGTGCTGAAGCTCGCTCTTGCCACGCGCGACAACCTGTTCAACCAGCACCACCTTCCCACTGCATCCGGTTTCCTCGTTTGCACGCTTTGAATCGTAGATGCCTCCTCCATGTTCTCCATATTCGTTCTCGACGTGAAGGACATGAAGGTCGTCTTCGAGGGCAACTTGCCCTACTTCTTCTCCGACGATGCCATCATCGTCATCCGCTCGGAGTCTTCCTTCCCACGAGGCTATTCGACGGAACTGGACAGGCAGAACGATGACAACCGCGGGGACCGGGTGGCGAACTTCGTTGTCAGCGCGCTGTTTGAGGGATTTGTCGGGATGGAGAATTTCGGGAAGATTTCTGCCAACCAGGAAACGCGGTTTGTGCTGCCGCTGGGCCACTCCCCCTTCCAGTACAATGATCCCGTGTCCGTGAGCAAACTGTTTTCGGACGTGTACCAGCGCAATCAGCTGCTCTTGCTCCTGAACACGATTATGGACCGGATCGAGGTCACCTTCCACCAAATTAACAAAAACTTCTATACTATTCTGTTGCATCGGTTGGCTAGCGTCATATGTAGAGGTAATCCCATCCAGAACTCTTCCGTGGTGATTACGAGGGAGTTTTTGTCCCAGTACTACCGGAAGGAGTACCCCAGTCAGCAGCATCAGTACCAGCAGTTGTTCCTGGACATCGTCAATCTGTGCAACCAGTTCAGCTACTACATTGGGTCGTTTATGGACATCGACTTCCAGATGCTGAGGGCGGACAGTCAGTCCGACCAGCTGCAGTTGGTGAATCTGCTGAAGGGACTGAACGACTTTCAGCAGTTTTCGAAGGAGCTGATGAGCAAGTACGTGTCGATCGCCCAGTGCAGCGAGATTAAGTACTCTGTGGGCATTCTGCGCGGCATTGACGCCTAGATCAAATACTCCTCCGATATCTCGGTGGAGGTCATTCTCTGCATTGTTTTCGTTGCTATTGTGTGCATGTACGTTGTCAATCGCTACTTCTTTTAGTCTTGTGTTTGTGGACCCAAACACTCCCATAATACACTATTCACCATTCGCATGCACTAAACTCAACGCTTGCTGCAGCTGCTGCTTGTACAACTCCTAATCCTCACATCTCCCACAAGCCCCCACTTTTTCCTCCCGCAGGTCCGTGACCGTTTCCCGCATCTCCGTGTACTCGTCCACCATCGCGTTGTACTTCACCTGCAGGCTGTACAACTCTCCCTCCAACTCCGCCACTTTTCCCGCCTTCTTCTCCAGCTCGTCGTTCTGCACCTTCAGCTCCATCAGCTCGTTCGTGTTGCTCTCCTCGTTCTTCTTCAGTCGCTCCACCAGCAGCTCCAGTGACGAAATCCGCCCGTCTTTTGACTTTTCGCTCTGCTCCAACTCTCGCACCCGCGCCGAAATCTCCCGCGCCGCCTCCGTTCCGCTTCCCTCCTTCGCCACCTCCAGCGTCAGCGACGGGCTCACAAGAGGGTTTTCCTGCGTATTTGCTTGTGCACTGGCTTGTGCATTCCCCTGTGCGCTCACAAGAGAGTTTCCCTGCGTGCTCACCAGAGGGTTGGCGGGTCGCTCCTGCAGCTGCTTCTTCAGCACGCTGACCAGCTTCTTCATCTCGTCGTACCGTCCGTTCACCAGCTCGAACTGCTCGCGCATCTGCTGCATCTCGTCGTTCTGGCTGCTCTCCGACTGCCGCGCCGCCTTCTTCTGTCTCTCCACCTCCGCCTGCAGTGCCGCCACTTCCCGCGCAAACTCGCCCGCCTTCTCCGCCTCGCGCTGCTTCGCCGCCGCCAACTCCCCCGCCAGCGCCTCCGTCTTCGCACGCAGTGCCGCGCCCGCCGCTCTCAGCTCCTCGTTCTCCTTCTCCTTCGCCTCCTTCTCCTCCACCACCGCCTCCTTCTCCTTCGCCGCGCCCACCGCCGCCTCCGCCGCCTCCGCCACCAGCGCCGTGTTCTTCGCCTTCACGGCGCGCAGCTCCGTCGCCAGCTCGCCCAGCCGCGCCACCAGCTCCGCCTGCTTTCGTCTCTCCGTCTCCGCCTCCTTCGCGCCCTCCACGGCCTTCTCGCTCGCCGCCTGCTCCGCCTGCGCCAGCCGCTCCAACAGTCCTCGCTTCTCCTCCTCCACGCGCTCCACCGCGCCCTCCAGCGCGTGCTCCCGCGCCGCCGCCTCCTTCTGCAGCTGCGCGTACGCCTCGGAGCTTTGGGTCGCCGCCTCTTCCAGCTGTTTCTCGTGGTTTTGCGCTAGGGACAACTCCGACTCCAGCGCGCTCAGCTCGCTCTTCGCCGACTCCAGTTCCGACGTGGCGTGCGCCAGCGCCGCGGCCGTGCCCGCCGACTCCTCCTTCAGCGATGTGTACAGTTTCTCGCGCTCATCATGCAATTGCCTCAGGTTGTCGTAATCGCGCTGTACCTCCTCCAGCTTCTTGCTGTTTGTTGAATGACTCGACGACGTGTTCTCCAGACGGTCCTGCAGCTTCATTACCGTCTCCGTTGTCTTCTCCAGTTTGAACGACGTCTCGCTCAGCTGCTTCTTCACAGCCGCCAGCTCCTCGTTCCGCTCGCGCAGCTTCGCCTTGAGCGCTCGATCTTTCGTCTCGATCTCCAGCTGCTTCTTCGCCAGCGCCTTTCCCTCCTCGAACACGTCGCTTGATCGCTTGTTCGCCGCCTCCACCTCCGCCTCCAGCTCGGCAATGCGCTGCTGGCACTTCGCCAGCTGCTTGCTCTCCGGCGTCTTCGGCACTCCCACCTTCAGTCTCTTGTTTTCCTCCGCCAATGCATTCCATTTAGATTCGCTCTCTTGAGCTCTCGCCTGTAAACCGGCATTCGCCTTCACTAGAGAGTCGTACTGCTGCTGCAATTGCTCCTTCTCCGCAGTGGCATTCGCTGCCACCTTTTTGAGGTCTTCTATCAACGCCAATGATTCCTGATGATCGTTTTTCATTTCCTCCACCCCCCTTCCTTTCTCTCCCAGTTCGGCTTTCAATTGCTTCAGTTCTTCGGCGGTTGCATCGTATGTCTTTTGAAGTGCGTCATGCGCGGCCTATCCATCACAATACGACTGAAATAGCGACCTGGAGTTGTTTGTACTTGGCCAGCAGCTTCTGTGCAGTGGCTTTACTCACTCCCTTCTCCTTCTTCGTTTCAGCGTCTGCAGCCGCAGCCTCCTGTTCTACACTCGCACCATTCATCTGCAGATGGGACAACGGAAGCTCAAATGATGCGATCCAACGATGACAGAAAACGAACCCTTTTTCTACACTGCAGAAAAGAAGCGCTTTCAAACAAACAGACGGGATTACATGATATCTAAAACCATACGAACAACTTCGCGAACAGACTCCGCAATCGCGTCATCCTCGCATTCCACGCTCCAATTCTGGCGGTGGACGAACACCTCCATTCCCTCCGGCATGACGATCTTCCAGAAGGGCGAGCCCTCCTCCTCCACCACCACACCAAACTACATTTCACTCCCGCCTCTCTTCCTCACCTGCTCCTCCAACACCTCCTTCACCACGGCCTCCTTTCCCTCCGCACGGAGACCCGGTGCGCACGCGTTCGGCATCGGCGTCTCTCCCTCCTGTGGCAAGTCACACAGCGTCTGCGCTCTCTACCACTCACATTTCCCTCCAACGCGCACCAGCGGCGATAGGATGTTGGCGTCCTGCTGGAGAACCAGCATCAGCAGCGAGTCCACGCGCACGTCCGTCTCGTAGTCGCTCAGCCACTCGATCACGTACTCCGCCACACAGTTCTGCTGGTGCAGGAGGGTGACCGTGATCTTGCCGTCGCACACCACCGTCGTCTTCGCCTCGTTCTACTCATCACTCCTTCACGCCTCCTCCACCAGCTCCACCTTGGATGACACGAACGCGCACAGCGACGCCATTCCCGCCAAGTCGAGCCGCGATTTGAAGTGCTCGCGGTACAGAATGCGGCGCACTTTCAGCTGCGTGAAAGTGCACAAATCCCTACCACTCAAAACACCTTCCTTCTCCCACTCCGGATTCATCAACTGATACTGGAAGTCCTTCTTCACCAAAACGCCCCGAATCTCGTCATGCACGTTCAGTGATTGCTCCGCCGCGCGCCCCACAATCCGCACAAACATGGGCGAGTTGAACCGGAACTTCAGCGCCTTCTGGTTCTCGGGCGTGTACACCTACCCATGATCATCAAGGCGTGCGCGTACCGTCAACGACCCCTCGTTGATGCGCTCCGCCAGCTCCTCCTCCAGCCCCTGCTTCAGCGCGTCCATCTTCGACACCTCACCATGCACTACAACTCACTCGCTCACCTCTCTCTCACCCAGCACCACACGCTCGGGCTCCGTGTCGCGGATGAAGGAGAGCGTGCCGGGGAAGTCGGAGTGCGCGGAGAAGGAGATGGTAGTGGCAGGGCAGCGCACCTCGATCTGCTCCGAGATCTTCCCGTTCATGATCTGAATCATCTTCTCGCCGTCCTTCAGCCGACGCGCCACCGTGTTCTACGCCTCACGCCTCCCGCGGGAATCCACCGCCATGCAGTAGCCCGTCAGGATAATCAGGTTGTTCTCATTTCCCGCCATCTTCTCCAGCACGATGCGAGACGTTCCGTTGTCCATCATCGCCGGAGAACACAGAATCACGCACGGCGGAATCGCGCTGAACTCCGTGGCCAGCCACTACGCCTCAACAATTCCCGCCATCTCCACCTCGTCCACACTGTTGGGGATGGTGACGTTACGAAGATCGAAAGGGTTGTGGTCACTCACGCGCGATCGAATGGTGTTGTTCATCATGTCAATCGATCGCTACGATGAAACGCCCGCCCTGTTCTCACCTTGAACAAATTCATGCTCTTTTTTGCCAACTGATTCAGGTAGATAATACTACCCAAGCGTTTCATGTCGGGGTGTTTTTCCCAATACTCGTCCAGCAGCAGCAGCAGCTCCTGCGTGCGTCCCAGCGCAAACACCGGCAGAAGGATCTTGCCGCGCTTCTTCAGCGTCGCCACCACCTTTGCTGCGAGTGACTATGCCAATGCAGCATTACTCACCAATTCGTTCTCGCGATCCTTGCGATTGTCGTGGGTCGTCTTTCCGTAGGTGCTCTCCGCAATGACCACGTTGGGGTGGAACGGAGGAATCTCTGCGGCAGGCAAATGGCGATCCTCTTCGCGGGAAAAGTCGCCGGTGTATCTAGAGTGAACGAGATAAAAAATGGAGTACAGAACACGAACAGAGTCGATTTCCACGCAGAACATGGCCGCTCCGAGGACATGTCCGGCTTGGAAGCAGGTGATCTTGATTCCGTTGTGCCATCGCTCCTCGTGGTAGTTGATGGTCTCGATCGAGTTCACGCACGCTTCGAGTTGCTGCGCCGTGTAGATGGTCTCCGCTTCGCTCTCGCTGGAAGAAATGGACAGGTAGTCGGTCAGAAGACTCTTCATGATGTCGCGCGTGGGGTACGTCATGAAGATGCGAGTGCGCTTCTTCCCATCTTCACCATTGTGGAAGAAACTGCGCTCTGTGCGTAATGGATGCAATTTCAAACGTACGAGGCAGCACGGGGAGAGCGCCACAATGATCCAAGTGGAAGTGCGAAATCAGAACCAGATCCACATAATCATCTTCGATAGCATCTAGCAGGGGTAAGGATCCCTTGCCCACGCCACTAACGGTAAGGGGAGGGAGAAAGTAGGTACTTTGGAAGAATACCACAATCAAACAGAACGACCTTGCCCTTGTAGCTCAGATAGATGCAGGACCTTCCGACTTCTCTTCCAGCACCCAAAGGACGGATGATCAGCTGATCGCCGTCGATTACCGTGTCAACGGGCCTATCATGGATGGTTCTATGCGCATCTACCTATCTGCGATGATGTTCATTGCTTCCGCGATCCGTGTCACGAAGAAAAGGAAGAGTGTGATCTAGTTGTTTTTTGCAACGGAAGTGGCAGCAAGCTATTTGGAGCATGGTGTGTAGGCACAGTGAGTCCAACAAACATGATACAGCAATTACAATTCAGTACTCGTTTTATTCCGTTTCACATCCGTGATGACAAAGCCATTCTCGTCCAAGTTCATTGTCACCTGCAGCTGGTACACATCGCCCTCGCGGAGCTCATTCAGATTCTTCCGATCCACCACCCTCGGGCTCTTGTCGCCGAATCGCTGCTCCAGCACCAATAAATCCTTCGAGCTCACGCCACTCGTGTACGTAAGCGCGCACTTCTTCTCGAGTCGCGGCGAAGGGAAGCACGTTCCGCTGGGAATGCACAGCACCTGATCAGCTGTCCAGTCCCACGCTGTATGCGGCCTGGGAGCACTGCTTCACGGAGGACACCATGCCAGACACCATTTCCACTCCTTCGCAGCACATGTCCGAATCGCTCACATAGGTCACTTCCTTGCGATACTTCTGCTTCAGAGCCTCCGTCCATGCGGGGAAGCGTGTCGTGCATCCAGACACAACAATGCCGCTGATCATCGCCATGGACATGTTGCTCAGGAGAAGGCAGTTTTCAATCATATTGAAGACAGGCGCGACGAGCGACCGGACGGCCTCTCCGCAGTCGTCCTCTCCGATCTCTTCTTCCTTTCCGTCGCTCAGCTCGATCGTCGCATCTTCATTCGTCATCGCGTAAAGACTGCGGATGATCTCCAGGTAGCGACACTCCTTTCGGATTCTCATGTTCTCGTCCATCTTCTTGAACTCGGGAGCAAGACCCGCCGATTCAACGCGGCGGACGAAGGCATCCAGCGTGGCCTTCAGCACATCGACCTCTGTAACGGATGTATCCGACACGCTGATAACTGGAGTCGCTTGCTTTCGATCGATGCTGTAGATGCTCACTGTCAGGCCTTCGGTGTCAATGCGGACAATGAGCATGTTGCACTTTTCCGGGACATGCTTCATGCAGGATGCAGCAATCGTCGCAGACTGATTCACCAGTTTCACCTTCACGTCTTCGTTCAGCAGATTCCCCTTCACCATTCGGAACAGTGCAGCGCGCCTAAGCACGGAGAAATGATCGGGAACCACAAAGCCAAGGGTTCGAATCGATCCCTGAGCATCCCTCACTTTTGACACGATATTTGAGAATACAGTATTCACGACGGTTTCCACATCAATAGTACGTCCGTTATGGACATACTGAATGTCGCCATTTGCCTTTTGCTGGGCAGTCACGCTGCATGCTGACTTCAGTACACGGACCAACCTCCCATCGAGTCCCGGCCCAAACAACGCGAATGAAAAGGGCAGGTCTTGTTCCATGGATTTGAAGGGAGAGATCGTCTTGATCGAGTCCTTCGTTGCATTTCGGGGGAGATAGCACGTGGAGGAAGAAATGGGCTGATTCCCCCTTCCTAAGAGCTGAACGACCCCGTCCTTGATGGCAGCGGCGTAGACCACTTCCGATGTTGGGAAAATGCAAGTAGCCATGTTGGGATAAGAGAAAACTAGTTAACTGAAAGCCGTAGCCAGATGAAGGTAGCAACACAGAACTCGTTCACGCGGATTTAACAAACAGCCGTCGAGTAATATACCACTTCATGAGCTCAGTACACTTAATCCAGATTAGCCATGTTGACGTCCTTCTCCGTGTACTTGCCAGTGGCCTTGCGACCCTTACGCTCAAGGATGTTCTTTCTGTCCTTGTTCAGCTTCAGCTCGGTGATCTCCACCTTGGAGGCGTCAATACCGACCTTGGCAGAAGAGCCGTTGACCTTCTCGCGAGTGAGGCCCTCGATGTGGATGACCCACTTCTTTCTGTAGACTTCCACGACCTTGCCCTCCTTGCCCTTGTTGCTGCCGCGCAGCACCTTCACCTTATCGCCCTTCACGATGGGCATGGCACCAACCTGCGCGTTATGATCATTAGGCGAGATTCACGTTGTACTTGTTCTTCAGAGCCTCGCAGAGAGGAGAAGACATCATCACACGGCGGACGCTCGAGGGAGCAGAGAAGTGGGCCTTGCGAGTCGTGCGGCGGGAAGATGAGACGCTAGGACTACACAACGGTTAAATGCGTTCCAATTGCATTCATGAGTCGAAATGAATTGAATGGATGAAAGGGAGAGACGCTATTCGTCCACTACATAGAGCGCACTCTCCTGGGGGTTGCAGATGAGCTACAAAGACAGAAACATACTTAAACTTCATTCTGAGATAAAAGAATTGGTATATCAACAGGAACTGTGAGAATCAGCCCGTCTTAGAATGAATGGTGAGGAGGCGGTTTCACGCCATTCGCCTGTGTTGGATTCCTGTATAAACTCGTTGTCCGTGATCCCCTCGGTTTTCTTCTACTGTATTTTCACAACAAACAGCCTTCCTCCACACTTGATTTATAGGCCATTCATTTCCTGCACGAGGGTCCGATTTCCCCCACCCAGTTCCTTGCGCAATCGGAGCAAGTCACCGGATTCCAACGAAGAGAGGACGTGAGGATGATGGGCGAGGAGGAGCTTCAGAATATGCAGCACAAACGCGTTCTTCTACTCCTCACCTCATTCAGTCTGTCCCACTTGGCTCTTATCGCTGTCGTAGATTCTGCAGCAAATAGTGGCTACTTCCCTTGCCTGATCTTCTGTCAGTTTCAGTCCATCCGTTCCTTCGTAGTAGGAATCAAGGAACTACACATGATACACACGCAACAATCACTACACCTCCAACACAGCGTATGGGTGTGGTCTGCGGAACGGTGCGCAGAATGAGCACCATCCAGTTGTAGAAGCGGTACATCAAATACGCCCGTGATTCCTTTTCCCTCTCTGCAGTGAATTCAATCACCTCCAGCACCGAATACAGAAGGAACAGTTGATCGGGATGATCGCGCACTCTCTCATACTCGCTCACCTCCCGCAGCACCTCCACGTACGCCTCCACACAACGGCACGCCTCCGCCTCGGACACCACCTCGATCTTCTTCGGCAGCTGCGGCCGCTTTCTCTCCAGTTCCCTTATCATGCACTCTCCCAGCACCATCGTCGCACCCGTCCGCAGGTACGGGCTGGCTGCGGAGATGGAGGAGAAGTCGGTGGGCGCCGAGTCCTCGTAGGCTGAAGAGCGCTTGCAGTAGAAGGCAAGGGCGCGGAGAAGAGAGGAGAAGGAGGAGGAGAAGAGCGAGGTGGGCAGAGAGGGCTGGTTGGTGAAAAAGACGCATTGGAAATAGTGCAGAATTATGGAGTGCAGTTGGGCGAGCGGCAGAGCAGGCGGGAACAGCGGCGGCGGCGCGCGCTCCTCCAGAAGAAGGAAATACACCCAGTAGAAGAAGGAGAAGACATGTTGTTGCAGCGGCCACGCGTAGCACAGCAGACATCGCATGATTCGCTTCTTCGCCGCCTCCTCCGTCTGCTCCGTGAGATACTGGACGAGGAAGCGAATCACCGCGGGGAAGTCACGCCAGTACGCGGCGACGGCTGCTCGCACGGACGCCTCGTCCTCCTTCACGACGCCCGCCAGGTGGCTCAGGCCGTACGGCACCTCCACCTCGCAGCTCAGCACGCCCAGACGGCCCAGCACCGTGAATGCCGCGAAGGCGGGGTTCATCTCGTTCAGCTCGCCCTCCGCCGCCATCGCCGCCACCTCCGCGCGCTCGCGCAGCGCCGTCGCCACGCACGGCAGCCCTGCGAGTGAGTGGGAGAGGGAGTGGATACAAGGATCGACGCAGGCCGCGTCGTGGGTCTGCGCGTACCGCCACAGTACCTCTGCCAGTTCCTCCGTGTGGAGTGGCTGCAACTGTTCAGACTGTGACTGTGATGATGACTGTTCAGACTGTGACTGTGACTGTTCAGACGCTGATTGCTCAGACGCTGACTGCTCAGACGATGACTGCTCAGACGATGACTGCTCAGACGATGACTGTGATGGTGACTGCTCGGGGTGGGCAGCGGCCCAGGCGGCGCAGGCTTCACGCTCGAAGAAACTACCCTGAAACGTCCTCACCACTCCTACAACTCCCCTTTGAAGAGCCGCTCCAACAGATCCGGCTGCTGCCCAACCACCACACGCCCCACAACAGCCTGCATGCATCGCCGCAGCAGCTCGCCCTGTCGCCTCGTCCGCGCCTCGCCCTTCTCCCTCTTCCACCCAGCGCACTCCCCCACCGCGTGGTACGCCTTGGCAACGGCTATAACTCACTCGCTCGTTCCTTCCCCACGCAAGCTTCGCACCAACGCCTCGATCGAGTCCTCCATATTGCACGTACAGTGATCCGTCAAGCCAACGAAACGCCCCAGGTCATGTGCCACCAGCGTCGCCAGCTCCTCGTTCCACACTCCCTTCTCCTCCTCCGCGTACTGCAATAGCACACTCAGGATGTTGGAGGCCGTGTCCTTCGACAGTTCCGCCATCAGCGCCGCATACACCGTCGCCGGGTGCTTCTTCACGCACAGTGCCAGCACCACCGTCTAGCCCTCACCCCACCGCCACGCACCCACCGCCGTGCGATGCGCCAACAGCGCGTCCGGGTCGCGAAGGGCGCCGATCATCTCCTCGCACACGTCCGCCACCTCGCCCTTCGACGTGGAACAGAAAAGGGCCTCGCGCGACAACGCCTCCACCACCGCGTGCACGTCGCCAAACACCTCCGCCGCCTGTTTGGAGGGCAGCTGGGGCACCTCCTTGAACGTCCGCGACGCGTTCATGCTGATCGCCAGAAGCGCCTGGTGCTGCGCCGTTGCGAACTACCCGTGAACTCGAAAACGAGTGGCCACCCGTTCCAAGTCCGCGGCGCTCATTCGCGCGAGCCGACAGACCAGCACGCGCAACAAGGAATAGAACATGCCCTTCTCCTTCTCTTCTCGACACTGCGTCTATTTCTCACATCCTCATGACTCACTCACCGTTCCCGCCAACGCGCCCGCCACCTCCGCCGCCGTGGCCAGGTTCTCCTCGGAGGGCACGCGCAGCCCCACGCTGTCCAGCAGCACCGCGTACTCCTGCAGCCGACTGCGTCGCACCGCCTGCATGTGGCTCTGGACCTCGCGCCGCCTACACTCACACGCCACCACTGTGTCCACTGCAGCTGCCACGGCCGCTCGTCCAGTCCGTCGCGCTCGCACCGTCGCAGCTGGCGCTCGCACGCCTCCAGCTGGTCTCGCGCGAGGTCGAGCAGCCGCGTCCAGAAGGCGCGGGTGTGGTCCCCCAATTTCAAGACCACGCTCACGAAGGGATTGTGTTGCGAGCGCACTCTAGACTTCACACCTCTACCCAACGCGCACAACGAAGCGAAGGCCTGAAGGCACGTCAGGCAGTCGTCGCTGCTCACCTTCTCACACCCCGCCTCCTCGTGGAAGGCGTGCTGGACGGTGTACAGCGTCGCATGGTACACGGGAACCAGCCACCGGACGTTCATTTCTACGCTTCAGAGGCGTGGATAGAGAGCACTGGACAGGTGAGGCTGGAGGAAGGTGGAGACGAGGCGCGGGGGCAGGTTGCACAGCCCGGCGAGCGGGTGGACGAAGAAGCTGGGAGGGAATGCTGGCTTCTGTTCCGCAGCGTCGCCGATCTCTTCGATGAGAGAAGAGGTGGGAGAGGGAGTGCGCAGAAGGTCGTCCACGAACTGTGCATTCTCGTAGAGCACGCAGAGAAGGGTGAAACATCCGTGCATCCACACCCTAACGAGAATCGAACAGCAAGGAGCAGTACTTATCGTCCCCGTACAGCGCCATCCACCGCGTGTACAGCTCGCCGAGATCCAGGCGATTCAAGCACACCAGCATCCAGAGAGCAATGCGTCGGTACACATGAACCAGTTGTCCAACTACCTTCTACTCGTAATACACACGAGATGCAATGACTGTAGTGGGTGCCAGCAGCGGTTTCAATAACGGAAGGAGCAAATCGCGCAACACTTCCTCCTCCTTCCGTTTCCCAATCTCCCTAGTATACCACATGCGCACACCCTGCAGTCCTGCTTCCAAAGACCCCTTTTGTACATGGAAGGAAACTCGCTCTCCATTTCGCACCGCCGTGACGAAGGAATAATCGCTGTCGTTTCTAGATGCTCAGAAATGCATGCGGACACCCACAGCTTTGTTGATTTCAAGAGACCCAAGCTGTCTCCTATGGAGTACACCACGACTTCCCTCAGCTCGTTCTCCTTAATCGCCATTCTCCCTGCAAGAAACCAACTGCTCTTCTGAAACGGGGGATCCCCCAATTCGGAGTGCACTCCCTATTCTTCACCGATTCGGACGTGGAACAGGCAGAATGCTCGCGCGGTCCATGTTTGCTCCGATGAAAAGGACGATTCGTCGTTCGTTCTCCATCATGTCCGATGCGTTCGATGTGTCCAAGAACCCTTCGTCTTGGCCAGAGCGTCTTCGCTCGCACTCCTGCAACGCACTCACAGCCAAAATCAACAGGGAGGAAGTGACTGTGTCCGGATGGGTTGATTCCATTCGTATCATGAAGGACTCTGTGTTCATTGTTGTGAGAGATGGAGAGGGGTCTGTTCAGACCCTCTTCGACTGTGATGGGGACGGTTTGCCCCTTCGTTTGTGCTAACGTGTAGTCGAAGCTGTGCTTAAGAAGATTCCGCTGGAGAGTGTCGTGTGCATCCAAGGAACCGTTTTTGCTCGTGTTTTCACTGATTACAAAGGTTCGGCCACGCCCTGCTGATGCAGTGAATCATCGCATGCACACCGGTGAGATCGAAGTCAAGGGGAGCAAGTGCTTCCTCATCAATCCCTCCTCGTCCCTTCCTTTCCCCGTATGTGTTGTATGCGCCGTCCATTCTAGTACCACGGCAAGCTGCCGAAGGACGACGTGCTCTTCAAATACCGCCATCTGTCTCTCCGCCACCCCGAGTACCAGCAGGAGATCCGCTTCCGCTCTTCCTTCCTCCACTCCCTTCGCAACAGCATGGAGACTCTGGGCTTCACAGAGGTGGAAACGCCCCTCCTCACACGCTCGTCTCCCGAAGTGCGTCCGCCTCCTCTGCTCAACCCTAGGGCGCGCACGAGCTGTTCGTGCCGACGGCTCACCTGCCCCGCGGCGGCTACGCGCTAAGCCAGTCGCCCCAGCAGTACAAGCAGATCCTCATGGCCTCGGGCGTCGACAAGTACTACCAGATCGCTCGGTGCTTCCGCAACGAGTGCGGTCGCAAGGACCGGCAGCTGGAGTTCACGCAGCTGGACTTGGAGATGGCGTTCGTCACAAAGCTGACCGTACGCTCAAGTTCGTGTCGTAACACGAAGGACATCAAACGCGTGGTCGAGAGTCTGCTCACCTCCACCTTCCGCGCACTGGATGATCCCAGACCGCTCCGCTTCCGCTCCATGTCCTACACGGCGTGTCTGCAGCAGTATGGCTCGGACAAGCCCGATCTCCGCATTCCCGCGATTCTGATCCCCGCCTCCGAGGCCGTGTGCTCGCCCTCCATAAGCAGAGCCGTGTAGGTCTCGATGTGCTGCGTTTGAGCGTAGCTGCCTGCATATGAAGGGAATGGCGCCGGCCGTGTCGAACTCGAAGCTGAAGCAGATCCAGAAGTCCTTCGAGGGCGACTTCGCCAAGCAGGCGAGAATCGTGAAGGTTCATTTTGGAATTGTGTTTCAGAATAGTGTTCCTTCGAAAAGGGGAAGTCGGTGTACGCATCGAGTGCCGACAATCTGCTTGCCGTGAAGAAGCTCGTGGGCGAGCTGGAGAAGAAGGGAGAGGTGTTTGGAGACAAGGACGTGTTGCTTGTGGGTGTGGAGGGGAAAACGGCGAATCCGACACGAAAGAACCCCTACGCCCTGGAGTCGCTCATGGGAATGCTCCGGACGAGCCTGTATTCTCTCGGCCAGAAAGAAGGACTTTTCCCTCCATTCCAGCGATTGAGCCATTCTTCTCAACCCCTGGATTTCTTGTGGGTGGAGCACTTCCCGCTGTTCGAGTATGATGGAAATGGGGAGGTCAAGCCCACACACCATCCCTTCACCTCGCCGATGGGAATCACGACGTGCGATGAGATGCGCAGCTGCAAGGACGTGATGTCGCTTCTCTCCAACAGCTGTGACCTCGTGCTCAATGGATGTGAGGTGGGAGGAGGGTAGGACTTCAATCGCGCTGTGACGAGTAGATCGCTCCGAATTCACAACCACGATTTGCAGCTCTATATCATGCAAGAACTCTTGGGCATAAAGGACGTATCTGTTGTAGGGACAGGGCAATGCGTGTGATTGTAGTTCGCGCACCTCCTGAACGCACTGAATCACGGCTGTCCGCCGCACGGAGGTTTCGCTATCGGCTTGGATCGGTTGTTGTCCCTCCTCCGGGACAAGGCGTCGATTCGCGACGTCATTGCCTTCCCGAAGAGCATCACCGGAATGGACCCGCTGACTTCCGCGCCGACGCGCATCCGGGATGACCAGTGGAGGGAAGTGGGAATGTGCTGTGTTTCTTGTCAACAAAGAGCATCGCAAATCAGTCTTTGTCTTTGTCTTTATCGTTCAGGGCGATTGCGATGCCGACGGCCGCTGTTGCGATTGTCGCTCCCACCACGCCGGCGACGGCCCCGATATTCTCTAGCGATCAGCCCCAGATCCCAATCCCACTCCAGAACTTCTTTCTCTTCAGCTTCTTCTCCTCGTGCTTATCGACGGGCTCGATGTACTCCGTTGCAATGCCCTGCTGATTTGCCTGGTCGTCGTGAATGGGAAGATCGGCAATGGTTGTGTCCGCTCCGTCATTCCCGGTGTCCCTCTTCTCTAATCGCTCCTTCTCCTTCTTTGCAGCCTCCTTGCCCTTTCTCTCCTCCTCCTCCAGCTGATCCAAAAACTGCATCTGATTGTCCTTCTGCTTGTTCTGTTCGGCGCGGCTAAACACGCTCTCCTGGAGAACGGACCGCTCCTGTCCCGACTCGCAGGAAGCGTTGGAGTCCAGGCTCGGAATGGAGGAACAAACGGATTCCGGGTAGCCCGTTTCCATGGGTTTCGACACGGCTGGAGCGCTTGCGTAGTAGGGAGACGGTCCCGTGGTGTACATGGGAGGAGGCATCATAGCCGGATTGGGAAGGGATGCTGTTGAAGACGCGTATCCTGCAGGTGAAATGGCAATGAAAGGGGAACGCTGACAGAGACGGTAGGGGAGATTGATGTCCTGGGGACTTCGGTAGCGCAGAATTGTGCGAATCAATTCGTCAAGACAAAAAACAAGCTTCTGCATCTACCCGTCAAGTCAAACTGGAACAACGACATTCCGGTTGCTGATAATGTCTCCCGTCAGCTGATACTCCTTAGGCAGCTGGATGCCGTTGCACAGCTGTTCGTAGATCGCACAGATGTTCTGCTGCGGATCGTCTATCCATGAGGTCCAACGGGCAGATTCACTCAAGGCGCTCTCGTTCACGTAAAAACTGGAGGGAAAGATGTGGAGGATGATGCGGCAAATCACCTGTACGATGAGTGGGCGAGAGAGAGACCACCTTTCCATCTCCCAAGATGAAGAATATGTCGCCCTCTGGGACTTCTCCCAAGAGCGACTGCGCCCACTCCACAAAATCATGAATAAACGCCTACCCCTCAGGCGGACAGCAAAGCCAGACTTGGTAAAACCGCGCCGGGTTGTTCTCAATCGATGATGCGCTCTGATACATATTGTGTTCTAGCGCTAAAGAAACCGAATCGCGATTACCTGTTCAGTCCCTGATGTCCTTCGAAGTCGAGTGAACTCTGTGTTGGCAAGAAATAGCAAGCAAGCAAGGCCGCTTATAGGGGTTCCTTCTTGTTTTCAAATGCTGTGTCCGCCGCACACAACGACATGCAATCGTCTTTTCGCCGTTTTCTGCAGAGTTCTCTTCATGCAGGCATTTGTAACAAGAGGAATCGGAAAGTGTTGTGGGGCGCTGCGTATTGGAACATCTAATTCGCGTAGTGAACAAGTCCGAGCTGTCCAGAGTGATCGTGCGCTCGTTCGCTGCGGCTCCCCCTCCACCCGCTGCCGCGAAGCCCGCCGCTCCCCAGCAGCCCATTCCCGAGAGAGTCCACGGAGGCCTTTCTGTAATTCCTCCGGACGCGGCGTCATCGCCTAGGACCAAGATCGTATTTTCACAAACCTCTACGGCAACTACGACTGGCACATCGAGAGCGCCATGAAGCGTGGCTTCTGGTATAAGACCAAGGAGCTGCTGGAGATGGGTCCTGACCAGATCATTGCGGATATCAAGGCGTCCGGTCTCCGCGGCCGTGGAGGCGCCGCCTTCCCCTCCGGTCTGAAGTGGAGCTTCATGCCCAAGGTGTCCAAGGACGGTCGTCCCAACTTCCTCTGCGTGAACTGCGATGAGTCCGAGCCCGGCACCTGCAAGGTGGGGGAGGCGAGGGGATGTGAGGCGTAGGATCGCGAGATCATCCGCAAGGAGCCCCACGCGCTGGTGGAGGGCTGCCTGATCGCTGGCTACGCGATGCACGCTCGCGCGGCGTACATCTACATCCGCGGGGAGTTCTACAACGAGAGCATCCACCTGGAGGAGGCCATCCACGAGGCGTACGAGAAGGGGTACGGGGAGCCCGTCGCTACTGATGCGTAGATTCCTGGGTCGCAATGCCTGCGGCACGGGCTACAACTTCGACGTGTTCGTGCACCGCGGCGCGGGCGCGTACGTGTGCGGTGAGGAGTCGGCGCAGCTGGAGTCGCTGGAGGGCAAGCAGGGCAAGCCGCGCCTGAAGCCGCCATTCCCCGCCAACGCGGGTCTGTACGGCTGCCCGACGACCGTGACGAACTGCGAGACGGTGTCCGTGTCGCCGACCATTCTGCGCCGCGGCCCCGCGTGGTTCGCGGGCCTGGGCCGCAAGAACAACGCGGGCGTGAAGCTGTTCGCGATCAGTGGCCACGTGAACAACCCGTGCGTGGTGGAGGAGGAGATGAGCATCCCGCTGCGCGACCTCATCGAGAAGCACGCGGGCGGCGTGCGTGGCGGCTGGGACAACCTGCAGGCCGTCATTCCGGGCGGCGCGTCCACGCGCGCGCTGAACCACGTGGGCGAGCGGCGCGGCGGTGAAGCGTAGGAGATGTGCGACCAGGCGCTGATGGACTACGACTCGCTGGGCAGCTTCAAGAGCGGTCTGGGCTCCGCGGCCGTGATCGTGATGGACAAGAGCACGGACATGGTGCTGGCGGCGGGGGTGTGTGAGGCGTAGATGGCGGCGATCCGCAACCTGTCGCACTTCTACATGCACGAGTCGTGCGGCCAGTGCACGCCGTGCCGCGAGGGTCTGCCGTGGGTGTACGACATGATGTGCCGTCTGGAGAAGGGCCAGCTGTCGGAGCGCGAGATCGACATGATGATGGAGGTGGGCACGCAGATCGAGCTGCACACCATCTGCGGTCTTGCCGACGCTGCCATCTGGCCGATCGAGGGACTGATGCGGTCGTGGAAGAAGGAGATCGTGGAGCGGAGCAAGCACCCCGAGAACTACCACCCCGAAGACTACTTCCAGAGAGCGTGGAGCGGAAAGAAGTTGTAACGTAATTTATTGTGTCCTCGCCTGTTTGAACCAACACGCCACTGAGGGAAAATGTACTACGAAGCGGAAGCTCAGTTCTGCACCTCCATCTCGCCCTGCTGCGGCTGCTCCTCCTGCGCGGGCGCCTCCTCCTGCACAATCTCGTCATCCACCGTCGCCTCCTGGTACTGCTGGTACTCCGTGATCAGGTCCGCCAGGTTGCTCGACGCCTCCGTGAACTCCATCTCGTCCATGCCCTCGCTCGTGAACCAGTACAGGTACGCGCGGCGACGGAACATCACCTCGAATTGCTCCGACACGCGCGAGAACACGTCCTGAATCGCCGTGCTGTTGCCCAGGAACGTCGTCGCCATTGGCGAGCCCGCGGGCGCCACGCTGCTCACGCTCGTCGTGATGTTGTTCGGGATCCACTCCACGAAGTACGGCGCATACCGCTGGTGGATCTCGCGCATGCACTCGTCCACGTCGCGCGTCGCCACCTTCCCGCGGAAGATCGCCGCCGCCGTCAGGTAGCGGCCGCGGCGCGGGTCGCACGCGCACATCATGTTCTTCGCGTCGAACTGCTGCGAGGTCAGCTCCGCCACCGAGTACTGGCGGAACGCGCTGTTCGCGCTGTTCGTCAGCGGCGCGTAGCCCGTCATGAAGAAGTGCAGGCGCGGGAACGGAATCAGGTTCACCGCCAGCTTGCGCAGGTCGCTGTTCAGCTGGCCCGGGTAGCGCAGGCACGCCGTGATGCCCGACATCGCCTTCGACACCAGCTCGTTCATGTCCGAGAACGACGGCGTCTTCAGGTTCAGCGACTGCGTGCAGATGTTGTACAGCGCCTCGTTGTCCAGCACCACCACCTCGTCCACGTTCTCCAGCAGCTGGTTCACCGACAGCGTCGTGTTGTACGGCTCCGTCACCGTGTCCGACACGTTCGCCGACGGGAACACCGAGTACGTCATGATCATGCGGTCGGGGAATTCCTCCTTGATCTTCGACAGCAGCAGCGTGCCCATGCCGGAGCCCGTGCCGCCTCCCAGCGAGTGCGTCAGCTGGAAGCCCTGCAGGCAGTCGCACGACTCCGCCTCGCGACGAAGAACGTCCATCGCCTGGTCCACCAGCTCCGCGCCCTCCGTATAGTGTCCCTTCGCCCAGTTGTTGCCAGCACCGTTCGCGCCGTACACGAAGTTGTCCGGCTTGAACATCTTGCCAACCTCCATCGCGCGGATGGTGTCCATGGTCCCGGGCTCCCTAGGAATGAGAGATAAGATGAATGCCGCACAGATCGACCAGGATCGCACGGGGCACGAAGCGTCCGTTCATGGCTTGGCTGTAGAAGACGTTGAGGTCCTCGTTGGGCTCCACTTGGGTCTGGCCGTTGATATCGATGTGGTGCTCCTTGTTAATCACTTCCCAGAACTTTGTTCCGATCTGCGCCTTAGTGTTCCTTCCCGTCTCCCTACCTGATTACCGCACTGACCAACTTGAAGGTGGATGATTTCTCTCATTTGAGATACTGAAGAACGCTGAAAATGAATACCGCAATTCAAACGTCATAAAGCCCGTATTGCGGTTCGGCGATTATTTGTTCCCTGCATAATACCCCATTTCTCCTCCTTGCGGTTACCTCCACTTTCCCTCCAAATCCTGTGGTGTGGAACAAACACAGTCCAAAACACTCCCTTCTCTCCTACTCTTAGAACATGTTGAAAATATCGTCTCTATTCATTACCCTCCCAATCGACATCCACGTGTATCCCCTCTGCGGAGCGGGAGCAGCAGCGGGAGCAGCGGCAGGCGCAGCAGCACCAATCATGTCCTCGTCAGCAGCCTCAGCCTTTCTGCGAGAGCCACGCGCGCGGCGACGATCTACTTCTCAGACGCGGATAACAAGACAAACGGCCAGCCTCGGGAGGAGGAGCCAGAGCACCGTTCTCGTCCACCTCTATCACATCGTCCACCTTCTTCTTGTTGTGTCTCTAAATCTCACTTCCCTAAACAAAGCGCACCTTCTTGTTCTTGATGGCCACCTCGACGTGGAGGGACTCACCATCCTGAAGAGCGTAATCCTGCTCCTCCTCGTCGGAGAGCTCCTCGGGCTCGTCCAGGTACTTCTTGTACTCCTGGAGAGCGATCTTGAAGTCCAGAGCCTCCGATCTCTCCTGGAAACCAATGCCGATGTACGCCTTCTTGCGGTCCTTCTCGATTCTCATGACGAAATAACGAGAGGAATCCAGCACGGGCTCGATGATCTACGCCTCACTCCCTCTCCTCGCCCAAACCGCAGGACCGTCCTCGCGGATGGCCGTGGAGGCGAACAGCTTTCTGTTGTCGTCCACCAGCTCGATGTAGCAGGTCTTTCCGCGGAGAACCACGTTCAGGCTACCGAACCAGATCTGGTTCGTCCAACCGGCAGCACGGTAACCCATACCGGTGTTTCTGGGGGGAATCTTATACACGTAGCATCTGCGGATGTGGCAGAGGTTCTGCTCGAAAATATCGTCACCCTGCATTATCTACAGCACAGGTCAGATTCCATTCATCGAGGAGAAGAGAGGCAACAAAGAATAGGATCCCAAACTTACAGAATAAACAAGATTGAACGCATCGAATCAGGGCGGGCCCCGCGGTTATTTCTCCCTTTCGTCCCGCTTATTCCTTCCTCTCTCACTCTCTTGTTGTGGGAACCGATTCTTAAGCAAAATGGGAAAGAGAAGTACGGCTTTGTTGTGGGAGTCATTTGCTTAGTGAGAATGAAACAAATGAGGCAAGAGGCCATCATGACACAGGGAGCCAAGGGAAACAGTGCCGTCGTGGCGATGAGGAAGTACGTGCACAAGATGACGATCGCTAAAGATGTAAAGGAGAATGTTCAGCGAATTGAGGAAGCCGTTAACAAGATTACCAAGATGCTCGATGAGGGCGATACGGAAAAGCTGGTGGACTATTTGAAGGTATTCAGTAGGGTAAACGCAGCGATTTCCTGTGAAGGAGTAGTCCGCAAATGTTGTCACCGAAAAGCTAGAATTTCGCTACATCTCACCGCTCGTTTCTGTTTTGCAGGACAAGCTAGTCGATAATCCGCGTGTAGGGGTTATCTTCTGTTTGTGAGGACTAGATCGAAATCGCGTTGTTTGCGTGGGTGCGCGCGATTCTGTGCTATCACGGAGATAAGCTGGAGAAGTCGACGGATCTGAAGCAGTGCTTCTTCAAGCTTCACAAGCTTATCGAGAGTCGTTCTTCCACCTACGAGGGTGTGGGCGTGCTGCTGGGCCATACCGACGTTTTGGTGAAGATGATGATCGAGGACCATCCCGAGCTTAAGAGCGCTTACGCACTTCCCAAGGGGTCTTCCAAGTAGTCTGTTGTTTTATTCCTTTATATTGGGCTGTTGTTTTGCAATCACGTCGGAATCTGGTGTGCGGCGTGGAGCACCGATTTGCATAAGGCCCGATTTGGCCGTGGACTCCTTCTTTCCAATTAGAGAAAGGCAACAACACTTGCATTGAAAATGGTAGGCGGACCGTGATCACCGTGCAATGGCTCATCTGCTGTAGAGCGAGAAGGCTAATCCCATGCGTAACATCCGCGTTGAGAAGCTGGTCATCAACATCTGCGTTGGTGAGTCCGGTGATGCTATTTCCAAGGCGGCTCGTGTGCTGCAGCAGATCTCCGGCCAGGAGCCCGTGTATGGAAAGGGTTCGTTCATTTGCTAGCCAAGTCCTCTAATTCTATAGCCCGTTTCACCATCCGTTCCTTCTCCATCCGCCGTAACGAGAAGATCTCCGTCCATGCCACCATTCGTGGCGAGAAGGCCCTGGAGATTCTGGAGCGCGGTCTGAAGGTGAAGGAGTACGAGCTCGTGAAGAAGAACTTCTCCGACTCCGGCAACTTCGGCTTCGGTATTCAGGAGCACATTGATCTGGGCATCAAGTACGACCCCAACACCGGTATCTTCGGTATGGATTTCTACGTGCAGCTGGCTCGTCCCGGCGGCCGTGTGACGAAGAGAAAGGCCCAGAGAAGCAGACTCGGCTACCAGCACAAGGTGACCCGTGAGGAGGCTATGGAGTGGTTCAAGAAGCAGTACGATGGCATCATCCTCGACAAGGCCAAGTAAGGAGATGTGTCTTGGGTTCGCTGCTTCCAATGTTGTGCCTTTGGATTGTTTCTTGTTCACACTTTTGGAGAAGGAAGGACGTTTCGACTGGTGTTAGTTTTCCATCTTCACATTCTCATTCTTTTATTGTTCTTTTGCTAGTATTGTTCGTTATGCGCGACGGAGAGTGCTAATTCGATAGAATATGCCAAAGGGAAAGGATAGTTCACTCGGAAGGGCAATCCTGAAAGACAAGGCTGCGGTAATACGGTCAAAGAAGCAGGAAATGCGTGAAAAGTACAAGGAGGGAAGAGGGAGTGATGGTGTAGAAAGAGGATGGAAAAGGAACAAATCGGTCTAATCCCCGAGACGGGACTGAAGTCTGTCCTGGATGTCAACAATCTGGTTTGAGAGCGGAGCGATTGGTGAGGGCTAGGATGATTTCCTCGACACGGTCAATCTGTCGCAGCGAAATTTCCAGACCGAATGGGGATCGGCCGTTATGATTGACAGGGAGGTGAAGGAGGTGAAGGAGGACGTCGATCTCGAGATGGTGTCCAAGTACAAGACCATCCAGATCCCTCGTCGCCCCCTTTGGGACTCCAAGCGAACGCCCGAGGAGCAGGACCGTCTGGAGCGTACCACCTTCCTGGAGTGGAGACGCTTTGTGGCCAAGTGATTGCAGTGGGTTGTTGTCACGCGCAGGAGCATCGAGCACGAGAAGGGAAGTGTGGCTCCGTTCGAGAAGAATCTGGAGGTCTGGCGTCAATTGTGGCGTGTTGTGGAAAAGAGCGACGTGCTCGTGCAGATTGTGGATAGCCGAAACCCTCTTCTCTTCCGGTACGTGCAATGCGATGATGCTGACATGCAGGTGTCCCGACGTGGACAAGTACGTGAAGGAGGTGCACCCCATGAAGCGCTCCATGCTGATCGTGAACAAGGCGGATCTGATCCCCGAGCACGTGCGCATCGAGTGGGGTCGCTACTTCGACTCGGTGAACCTGGCGTTCGTGTTCTTCAGCGCCAAGTCCTCCTCCTCGGTGATTGAGAAGGAGATGGAGGAGAAGGCGAAGGAGGAACCGGTGGAGCCGGAGGAGCCGGAGGAGGAGGAGAGTGAGAGTGAGAGTGAGGAGGAGAGGAAGAGACCGGAGAATGCTTTTGCCTCTCTCATGAGTGATGATGATGATGATGATGATGATGATGATGATGATGACAGTGACAGTGATGACAGTCACAAGGAAGAGGAGGAAGAGACAACGGAGACAACGAAGAAGAAAGATTTGACGAACGATCTTGCCAACTACGACTTGGAGGAGGGTTCCTCTTCTGAGCAGCCTCACACGACGATCGACGAGGAGGCGCACAAGCTGGAGGAGGAGGAGCGGACCAAGCAGGCGGAGCGGGCGAAGAAGGCGGCGGAGGCGGAGCAGGCGGCGCTGGAGGCGCTGCACTGCACGGAGGAGGAGCGCCAACGCTACCGCATTCACAACCGCGAGGAGATCCTGGCGACGCTGGAGCGCGAGACGGCGGCGGCCTTCGCGGACGTGCAGCGGTATGATAAGGAGCACGGCGTGGAGAGCGGCGAGTGGGCGGAGCGCCGCGCAACGGTGGGCATGCTGGGCTTCCCCAACGTGGGCAAGTCCTCGCTGATCAACGTGCTGCTGGGCGTGACGGCGACCTCGCACGGCGCGGTGCGCGTGGCGGTGGGCGCGACGCCCGGCAAGACGAAGCACCTGCAGACGTGCATCCTGTCAGACACGCTGATGCTGTGCGACTGTCCCGGCCTGGTGTTCCCTGTGGTGATGAACACCAAGGCGGACCTCCTGTTCAACGGCGTGCTGCCTGCCAGCAACATGCGCGAGTACATCGGTGGGCCTGGGTGGTGACGCTCATTCGCAGACCCCATTCGGCTCGTCTGCCAGCGCGTGCCGCGGGAGGAGCTCGAGCGCGTCTATCACATCAAACTGCCGCGCAATCCGCTCGACCCGCCAAACGCCGTACCCCATCCCCGCCAACTGCTCCAGGTTTTGGTGCGCACGAGTTGTTACGGGTAGGCGTTCTGCACGGTGCGCGGGTACATGGCGAGCAACCACAGCGGCGTGAACGAACCGCGAGGCGCAATTGCGATTCTGAAGGATGTGCTGAACGGCGTGCTGACGTGGTGGATTCCGCCTCCATCGCTCGGTGTGGAGCCTACGAACCCCATTGCGACCATTCCGGAGCAGGCGGAGACGATCGACCCTTCGGAGCTGACCAAGGAACAGCTGAAGGAAATCGAGGAGAAGAAGGAGAATGGCGGAAGGCACAAGCCGCGTGAGAGGAAGGTGAAGGAGAGAAGCGGGAAGAAGAGCCACAAGGTGAAGAAGGCCGAGGCGAGGGACGAGAACATGCCCCAGTACCAGTCGAAGGGAGCGTATCAGTACATTTAGTGCTATAAGGGTGTGTTTATTGACAGACCGGCGTCATTGTTCTGGTGTTTCTGCTCCTTCTCTCGCTACATTTGTGTCCTACGCGATGGAGAAAAAGGAAAAGTTGTCTGACGCGGAAGTACTACCTGTTCTCTCGAGTCATCGCGTAGCTCCACTTTTTGAAGGAAATTTTCTATGTATTCGACAAGGGACGGGACGGCGATATTTCTTGCACCGAAATCAAGAACTTGCTGGCCCGATTTGGCTTCGAGCACTCCCTGAAGGACATTGACGAAATGATTCAGGAAAAGGACATTGACCAGGACGGCAGGATTAGCTTTGACGAGTTTTATCGTATTCTCAGCAGGGATGCTTCGAGCATCGGTAAGTGAGGCTAGAAAGTGTTACGTACAGAGAAGATGATGGAAGCGAAGCAGGCCTTTGACCTGTGCGACACAAAGTCCGATGGGAGAATTGACAAGCAGGAACTGAAGGACTACTTCCAGAAGATCGGGATCCCGTTGACGGATAAGGAAGTCGAGAATATGATCATTGTAGCCGATCATAACAAGAGCGGGTTTGTGGAGTTTGAGGAGTTTGTTAACATATTGCGGTCGTGATTTATGCCTTCTATTGCAGTTGGGGGTGTTTGTTGGAGGAAATGGGATGTTAGAGGGAATGTGTGATGCGCTGCGATATATGGCGTCTGAAGTGATTGGAGGAGAAGTACAGTGAAGGAGTAATGAGTAGGAGTCGCTTCACGCCCTATGCCCTAATCAGAATATGGTGATATGTCTCACTTAGTCCCAGTTTTGCACCATCCAGTCTATTCTCCGTTCATTAGTCTGCTTGAATTCAAGGCGATACATGGAAGGGGAGGTTATTGCAGGAAGGTACACTATTAGGACACAACTTGGAACGGGGTTAATACAGTGGATGCCGATAATGGAATAGGGGTTTTGGTAGCGTATATAAAGCACTGGATAAGGATACACACACTATGGTGGCGCTAAAGAAACTCAACGGTGGTGCAAGTTCAGGGTGTGTAGAAACTGATTCTGACAACTTGAAATGGTGTACTTCCAACTATATTGTGAAATATAACGACCTTGTTAAAGACAAAGGATCACTTTGGGTTGGATTGCTGTTGCCAATTAACCTGAGTAGATTGTAATGGAGTATTGTAAACACGGATCGCTACAGGACTACATAACAAGCGAAAACCACCTGACAGAGCCGGAACTCCGCGATATCACCAGTTGCTGCTTGCTTGCGTTGGATTATCTTCATAGAAGAAAGATCATCCACAGGGTATTCTAATTTGCTCTTTCATTTCTCTCTAGGATATCAAACCGGCAAATCTGCTCATTTCCCAGAATGGACTAATCAAGGTCGGAGATTTCGGCTTAGCGGAACAGTTGAATCACTCGAATTCAGTACGGAGTGGAGAAATTGGTACACTGTGTTACATGGCCCCAGAGGTCTTTGATGGGAAAACAGTGATGAAGAGTGATGTGTGGTCGTTGGGCATTTCACTGATTGAAATGGCGGAAGGGAAGAATCCTTATCAATCATGTGAGTCAAATGCCCAAATCACGAAGGCGGTTTGCTTCCATGATCCTCCATCTCTCACCTCCTCGATCTGGTCTGGTGCCTTTGTTGGGTTTGTGAAGAGATGCTTGGTGAAGGATGTGAATGAGCGGGCTTCTGTGCGAGAGCTGATGCGTGTGAGTGGCGATAAATGTGAGTGATGACTAGTATCCATTTGTGATGGACTCTCTGGAGAGGCTAATCGACGAGGAAGAATCAAGAGTGATCCTGGCTCTTGTGAAGCGAGTCCATTCCTTAAAACAAGACGACGATTCCTGCTCCAATTTGAATATCCTCACCGACACTGTCATCAGCCCAGTGTACAGTTCGGAGCAGTCGAGTCAACGAGAGTGGAGTCATGAGGATGCCTTTCCTTGGTATGAAGGAGATCGCAAGAATGGTGTTCCAGATGGTCAGGGAAAGGAGTATAGAGATGTAAATGGCAAGCGTGTGTTGCTCTTTCAGGGCACCTTCAAGGATGGGAAGAAAGTGAAAGGGAATAAGTTCCTTGATACTGGGCTGTTCTACACCTGTGAGTATCGTGATGAAAGACCGTTTGCCTCGGGTTGGGATGAAAGCACGAAGAAGAGAATTGACAAGCTGATTGCATCCAAGCCCGACTCACAGGCTCGTGATATGACGGGAACGTCATTCGTTGAGCTGTACCACCAAAACGAGGACTCCAGGCCCATTCACGTGTTCACGGGCTATGTGACGCAGGAGTGGAAGTGCGTGCTAGGCACGCTGTACACCGACGATGACGAGAACAACCCGCTGTACGAGGGCTTCTTCGACGCCGAGGTGAAGTATGACGGGTACGGCACCTTCTATCTTGACCGCCTCTACTACTTCACGGGCACCTTCTCGCACGGCGTCCCCAAGAGAGGTCAGCTGTTCACGAACAGCACGCTGGTCTACGCTGGCGACGTGGACGAGGAGTACAAAATGGATGGAAGTGGAGTGCTGTACTACCCCGTGCGGAACAATTCGGGCGCCAAGTACGTGCAGTACGAAGGCGCCTTCGAGAATGGAGTATTCTGTGGCTTTGGCAAGCTTTTTGCGAAGGGTGTGACGGAGAGAGGCGAACTGGAGTACTGCGGGTACTTCAAGGATGACATGTTTGACGGCAAGGGAATCAGGGTGGTGAAGGACAAGTTAGTGATGTGCTGGAATCCGCGCGTGACGCTGAATGGGTTGGTTAGTTGTTCTCGCGAGGAGTTCGATCGGATTCAATCGGTGGGCGAATGGGTGGATGGCAAGCCGAAGGAGGGCTACAAGTTCCTGACGAATGGAGAGCCGTGTTCGGTGGTGGTTGAGAACGGTGTGGTGGAGATTGAGAACTATGTGAATGAGAAGGGTGAGGCTATTTCCGGTGATGGAGTGGAGGCGACAGATGAGAATGGAGAGAATGTGCTTGATTTGGGCTTCATGAAGGTGGTGTGGAATGGTAACGTGAGTGTGAAGAGTGTGAAGAGAGAGAACGGTGAGGAGGTGACGGTGGAAAAGAGATTCCGTATGAGCAACGGAAGGCAGGAGGGAAAAGTCTCCTTTCGGGTGAATGGAGTGCTAGTGTTCAAAGGCTGCTGTGTGGATGGTGTTCCGAATGGTCAAGGAACGATGACTGGACAGAATGGAGAGAACGCGAAGGGGCAATGGCGGAATGGGGAATTGGTGAATGGAACCATTCGGGTGTATCGCAATGGGCAGTGGAGAACGTATACGATGGACAGTATGACTGCACCCTTCCAGTATCTGGGCGGTTTTGCTCAGCCGATCAGTGGTAAGGGTAACATGACGGTGGGAACGAGAACAACCAGTGGAACCTTCGAGAATGGGGAAATGGTGATGGGAACCGAATACATTGAGTCTACAAAACAGGGTGTGAAGTGGGGTGTGAGGTGTGTGTTTGTGGTGAATGGAAAGAAGGCGACGCTGCGTTATAGCGTTCTGGACAATGATGAGAAGGTGTATGACAGTCTGGTGTATGGCTCCTGCAGCATCGTGAGTAAGGGAAATGGAATTGTGGAGGTTGCTTTTGAAAAGGAGGGTAAGAAGGTGACTAAAGCCTACTTGTGTACGCCGCAGCAGCTGGAGCAAGTGTTTTCTGAGGAGAGCATCACCATGAACAAACGATTTCGAGACGTGCCAATGGTGGAAGAGAATGCGGGTCGCATGCATAGAGACAGGCATGAAGGAGTTGGTTGTAGTAGAGAAGAGACGCGCAATAGCAATCGCGTGACACAGATAGACGAGAGTGATGGGAAGAGGACGTACCAGTTTGCTAAGGATGGGAACATGGTTATTCGTTCAACGCGGGGTAACGTGTTGTACAAAGGAGGTGTACAACGGAATGAAAAATCGTGGTGGACGGAGAACACGCGAAACACTTACAAGAATTGGCTATATGTTCCTAATGGGAATGGTGAAGAGTATGATGAGAGTCGTATTCTTGTGTATCGTGGAGGGTATTTCCGCGGTTATCGGTATGGCCGTGGTGAAGAGTTTGAGAAAGGAACGAAGGTGTATGAGGGGGAATTCGACAATGATTGTCGTCATGGCAATGGAACGGAGTTTTGTGGAAAATACCAACTCAAGGGAACGTGGAAGAATGGAAAGAAGAGTGGCGTTTTTCGGATGACAAACAAGAATGGGTTTGTGTTTGAATCGACATTTGTGAATGATGAGAATGGGAATGAATGGAGAGTGTATGATCAGAAGACACTATTGTATAAGGGGAGCTTGAAGAACTTCCTTCCAGAGAAGGGTGAGTTTTATGTTCTTCTTGATGGAAACAAGTATTCTGTATCGACGGATTCTCTTAAGGAGAGTATTGTTCCAATTGGAGATGTCAAAGTCGCGTATTACATCGGTAGTGTTTCTGTGCAGCGTGATTTCTGTGTGTCTTTAAACAATGGTGCCTTAGGAATACATGGACGCATGTATGGCGGTGACTTCCATACGATTAATGAGATTACTGATTGTATTGTAGAGGAAAACGGCAAGAAGGTGTTTTTGGGAATTGTTCGCAACTTGCAGTATTATGCTGGGTTCCGTTATATTAATGATTATGTTGAAGAGGGGCTATTTGAGAAGGGGTACTTGAGACATGGATATAGAGAAGACAAAGACGGTCATATATTGCGTCGTGTTGGTAATCCAAGTGTGTATGAGACAGCCTACAAACGTGAGGGTATGACTTTCAGGAACAAGAGAGCAACAATCAAGTTTTAGTCTTTTGTCATAATTCTTTTGGTCTTTTCCTTGCTCTCGTTCCATTCATGTTTCTTTCATCAAGCATCCTATTCCCATCTCCCAACTCCCCAACAAACCCCCTATCCCCTACATCCTCCCCTACCCATAACATCCCACCACTCCTTTCCCCAAACCAACTCCATCCCACTGAAAGACCACTTCTTCTCCATCCCGCCCCTAAACATGCATTCTTCACCCTAATCTTCACTACCCATTAGGGCCCATATCCACAATTGGTACTCCCCTCCTGTTCTCCATCCCTTCTCATTCTCTCACTCCAAATTAATACTTGCCCAACAACATACCACACCTCAATCCCACCCCACCCTTCCTCTCCAACCCCATCCCCATTCTCTTCCAAACTCCTCCCTCCCCCTTGTCCCACCATCTAATTCCCATTCCCCTCCTCTTTCCTCAACACTACGGTTCCCCATTATTTTCTGCAAGCATAATCCACTCCTTCCTCAAACACACACGGTTTCATTCCTCCTGCTTGGTTCTCTTAATCGGTTTGAACCTTCGACACTCCTTTTGTAAGTTACACCCTTCCCTTCAATCTAACCCTTTTGCGCCATGCAATTCGCTCACCCGCGTTTTGTAGGAAATGTCTGCTCAAGTAACTCTTCGTGGATGCCTCAAGGGCCACAATGGATGGGTCACTTCGCTCGCCGCTTCCCCCGTCGATGTGGATACGCTCGTCTCTTCTTCTCGCGATCACACTTGCCTCGTCTGGAAGCTGCACGCGGGTGATCCCATCGACGACCCCACGCTCGTTATGTCTTGCGGCACGCCCGTCAAGTCCTTCGAGGGTCACTCTCACATCGTTCAGGACGTGAGTCTGTCCTACGATGGTCAGTACGCCCTCACCGCCTCCTGGGACCACAGCGTGCGTCTGTGGAACGTGGCGACGGGCATGTGCGAGAAGACGCTGTCCGGCCACTCGAAGGACGTGCTGTCGGTGTGCTTCAGCCCCGATAACCGTCTGATCATGTCCTGCGGCCGTGACCGTACGATCAAGCTGTGGAACACGCTGGGCGAGTGCCAGTTCACTTTGGACAAGCAGGGCCACAACGACTGGGTGAGCTGCGTGCGCTTCGTGCCGAACATGGAGAAGCCCCGCATCGTGTCGTGCGGCTTCGACAAGGTGGTGAAGGTGTGGAACCTGGAGAACATGAAGGTGGAGTACAACCTGGTGGCGCACACGCAGGTGGTGAACAAGGTGGTGGTGTCTCCCGATGGTTCGCTGTGCGCGTCGGCGGGCAAGGACGGTTTCGTGATAATCTGGGACCTGGCGACGGGCATGGAGCAGTTCCGCGAGAACTTCGAGGAGGAGGTGACGGACGTGGCGTTCTCTCCCGCGAACTACTGGATCGCCGTGGCGACGACGAAGGAGATCGTGATCTACGACCTGGAGAAGAAGGAGAAGGTGGCGAGCGTGGCTCCCGAGTTCCCGAAGATGGGCAAGAAGGGAACGATGCCCTCGTGCACGTGCCTGTGCTGGTCGATGGATGGCGCTTCTCTGTTCACTGGCTACACCGATAACGTGATTCGTGTGTGGGAGGTGAAGTCGATGTAAGGGAGAATGGGAGTTCGAAGGATTTGCTCTTGGGTTTGTTGGAAACAGATCACAGAACATGGTACACAGAATTACTCAACGCCGTCCTTCGGCTTCGACGTCAGGTAGAAGTAGCAAATGATCAGCAAGAAAAGCACGTATCCGAGGATGTTGCAGTAGAAGACGAGTTGCTTGTCCAAATCTTGCATGTGAGACGCTAGAATGTCAGACAGTGAAACAAGAATGCATACGCCCCAGACAATCAAGCGATTTCTGAGAAGCGTGGCATTCTGGGATGCCCGCCCGAAGCGAGGAATAACCGTTTCTGCGCCTTCTTTCAGAGTGTCATTTCTTCCATTCTCTTCGGACTCTCTTACTTCTCTAGACGATGGAGGAAGTACCGTCGCAAGGCATCGAGAATCGCAACTATTCCCTCCCGAGTGAGTGCCATTCGCCCGCCCGTCATTTCATTTAGTCTTCCAGGAGATTCGGTCGTGGCAGCTGCAAAATGGAATGCGTCAAAACGACTATGAGCGATATCGTCGATTCTGCTGCGTGAAGCTGCAGCGAATTCGCAAACGAATCGGATTCTTGAACAAAAAGGGCAAATTGTACGAGAAGATGGAGTTTGGCGTGGCCAACGTGAAAGACGCCAACGCTCTATTTTATCCCCTTCTCAATGCAGAACGCGCGTGGGCATATGCTAGCGAGCTGAAGGAGATTATGAACGACACGCGGAACAACCGCATTCACTTCCATCTGCTGGGTCGTATCAAGAAGGCGAGCGCGTGGTCGAAGATGCTGATGGATCTGTGCCACCAGCTGTGCGACGAGCGCACCGCGCTGGAGAGTGACGCCTATTTCAACTTCATGAAGGGAAATGAAGGGATGGAGTGTGGCAACTATGTAACTCAATTCATTAAATGGTGACGAATAGGCGCTGGCGCTGGAACACTTCTTGCGCGCGAAGAAGATCTTCGAGTCGCTGACGCAAATCGGATCGTCCTCCAACCGCGAGCTGTTCACCGCCCGCCTGACGGAGTTGCAACCGATGCTGCGCTACTGCGAATACAACCTGAAGCGGAGCGAGGGCAAGAATGCGGACAATCTCCTCTCCATGATTGCGTCTTCGGGTTTAACTCATCCTTCACTATCATTGTAGACGCTTCCGCCGAGTTGCTGAACTCGAAGCTGGCGAATCTGCTTCATCAGGAGCAACTCCAGAATAAGGAAACCATGCGCGTGGTGAGCTATCGCGGCGTGTTCGTGACGATTGACAATGACGATCTGCGTCTGGCGCTGCTTGCCTGTCGCGATGCGGAATCATCGCTGCATCAGCACTCTCAAACCGACTCCGAAGGCATGCTGTCCTGCTTTTCGTCGGTGTTCGAGGCGTACGACCGCTGCCTGCGCCTGCTGAGCATCGAGAAGGACAAGCTGTCAAAGTCAAACAATTCTTCGCTTCTTCGCGACGCGCAGTTTCTGTTCACGCTGGAGAAGTTCTTCAAGCAGCGCCGCAGCGTGGAGAGGAACGTGTTCCTGGTGCAGAATGTGATCGCGGAGCTGAAGGAGGGAAAGCAGGTGAATGTGAACAATGTGATCGCATTGTGGTGATCGAGTGGAGGTGTGAGGAATAGGGTGTCCAACGTGATCGAGGACCTCGAGACGCTGAACGAGCTGAATCTGAACCTGCCGGAGGGCGTGACGGAGGAGCAGAAGGAATCGGCTGGCGTTTTGGAGAATGCCGTGGATTCCCTCCATCTGTTCTACCGTGCCATCCGCGCCTATTATGCCGCCGAGAGGTGAATTGTGAGTTTCCGCGGTTATGAGTAGCTATTTGCAGAATCAGCGATTTGATTACGCGGCGACGCTGTGCCTGTTTGCGAACCAGATTCTGGAGGAGCTGGAGGGAGCCGACCCTGCCGTGTCGCTCTTTGACGAGAAGGAGGAGGTGGTGCAATTGGCGATCGATCTGGGAATGAAGAAGGAGGTGGAGATGCTGAGCTGCAGAATCAAGGCGGAGGCGGTGCTGGCGGCCTCTTCTCAGAAGGAGGGAGGAGCGATGAGAGGAAGCCTGAATGAGCATTTGGACGAGAGAGTGGTGCCGAACGCGAAGGGACAGTACGATGTGATCAGCATCCCTGTGCCGATGCACGCGTCGACGTGCAAGCCGCTCTTCTTCGACCTCTACGCCGATTGGGTGAATTACCCGAAGATGGACTCGCGTGTGAAGGTGGAGGAGAAGAAGGGGTGGTTTAGTGGTTGGTGGTACCTCTGTTTCGCAACAAACACACGCTCACTCCTTCAGCGGCAACATCGCCTAATCGTCACTCTTCCGCACAGCACCCACCCGGCTGACAAACGTCCTTCCGAAGCTCGTTCCCTTCTCGACGAACAGATAGCCGATGATTCCCAAATACAAAAAGGACAGCGTTGAGAATGCGAATTGCCGATGATCTACTCTTCACCCTTCCTTCCTCCAACCACGAGGAAACAGAACGTAGCTGATGCCAAAGAAGAGAAGAATCACCGGCAGCACCACCACGCACAAAAACGACCCCTATTCCTCACACCCCACAAACTGGTGCGCACGAAAGTGCATTTCTTCTCCTTGACCACGCGACGGTCCGCTGCCTCGCCCATCTCCACGCGCGCGAACGCCAGGTTCAGGCAGTCCTCGAAGTATCCATCGCAAAAGTTGTTGTTGAAGTACCGAATCACGCTGTTCACGCCGTCGTCGATCGCGCCGCGCGTGGTTCGCTTGCCCGTGCTGCGCGTCACATTTCCCGCCAACCGGCACCGCGTGAAGTCCGTCTTCAGACTGCGCGAGCTGCTGTACAGCAGTGACATCTGATCCGCATTGTCACTCCAGAGGCCGTTGAACACCGTGAAGATCTCGTGCTTCACCGGCCCGTCGCTGATTGTGAGTTCTCTGCTTGGCACTCACAAGCACTCCGCCAGCACCGCCTCGCCGTCGTCGCCGAACAGCTGCGAGAAGAGCATGTGCTTCGCGTATAAACTCTGAACCACGTTGGTGCCTGCGGGTGAGGTGACCATCACACCCCTACGATCCAGACAATCGATGCAGTTCGTGCGGAGTACCGCGGTTTGGAGCCCGAGCAGCTGACGCGTCTTCAGGTTCATGGCGAAGGACCTGCAGGTGAAAACCCCGAACGAAGCCAACCCGCCGTTTTGGAAGCACTGCTCCGTCAAACTCATCAGCTTCTCCAGGTTCTCATAGTGCATCTTCTTACACTCCGCGTGGAAGTCAAACCAGAAGAAATCAACATTGTTCTGCGCTTTGTTGCTACGTCTGACGCACCATCCGCACGCGCACTATTCCATGCACCCGCGCTCGAACGCCTCGCCGATCATCAGTTGGTCCTTCTTCTTGTCGATCAGGTTCACCACCGTCACACGCCCGTACTCTCGCACCAGCGCGTCGAAGTGACGTGACAAGGTCTCTGGGTTCTGTCCATCACACCTCCACATCATAGCCACCTTCGCCACGGCGATCTTCGGCGTGTACTTCAGCGTGGGGGTCTGGCGCCACTCCAGCGGGATGCTGCCACGGATCTGACCATGAGCGAGTGATGACAGCACGACCTGCACGAAGGAAGCCACCAGGCCCGTGTCCTGGCGGATAATCTGCTCCGACTCGACGAAGTTGGCGACGTGGCCCTTCGCGTCGGCGCCGCGCGTGTTGAAGCGGCGGCCGTTGCGGTAGATGCTGCGACGGGAGATGAGGGTGAGAGAGAAGGAGAGCTTGCGAATGGTGATGGAGGGAATGATCTTGATGAAGCCGAAGATGACGATGGGAATGAGGTCAGGGAACAGCATGGATTTGAAAGGAACGAACGCCTGAATCAGAGGCTGATTGAACTGCGAATGAGGCGGATGAGGGAGAGGAACCATAAAGTGAGGCTTCATCGGAGTTGGAAACTGATGCTGCTCCTCCGTTAGGGGCTTGCACTTGGAATCTACGTGAAAGGATGCGAATGGGGAGAACCCTGGAGACGGCATGTCAGATCATCCGTATAGGAGTAGTACATGCTCATGGAGCGGTAGGCCTCTTGAATCATGGAAATGTACTTCGTATTCACGACTGAATCGCGTGATGGAGGAACCATCACAAATCGGACGTCCGATATCTACACTCAAAAGGAGAGAGTGGGAGCACCTTGTAGATGGGATTATCCGTCACGCCAAAGCCAATGACTTCACTCTGCGTGATGAATGCGACGAACAGGGCTGCGTATCACATACTCTCCATACCGTCACCGTGGGAGAGCTCGTACACGCCCAGAATGCCGGCACTCTCGAAAGAGTGAGTTGTGTGAACCGATGCACTCTCAACCTTCTCGATGTGCAGCTTTTCATGGTCATTTGAAAGGGAGATGTAGTGCTGGCCAACTACAGAATGAGCGAAGTAGACACTTTCCTACTCTTCTTTTCGCGGATAAGAATGCAATCCGGTTGTAGCAACACGAGAAAGGGGGCCATTGGAAGAAAGAATGAAAGCAGCGTGTGAAACAAACAGACTACGCAGCCTTGGCCCACTCCGGGAACTCCATAGGATCGTACCCAATCACCCACGGGAAGATGGTGAAGGTGTTGATCTCGAAGAGGATAATGCAGATGACGCTGAGGATGGCTCCCGAGAGGAGGAGGTTGCTGGTGGTGAATGTGTTGGAGGTGTAGGCGATGAGGTTGGGCGGCGTGGAGGAGGGCAGCAGGAAGGCCACACTGCAACAGCAGGTCACGGGGAACAGGAGCGTCAGCGGGTTGAAGCCGGACTGCAGCGCCACGCCCGTGACGACGGGGATCATGATGGTGGCGCAGGCGGTGTTGGAGGTGAACACGCCGATAATGACCATAGCCACCGACATGATCAGCACCACCACGTACTACGCCTCACGCACACGGCTCACTCTCACGATGTTCATGCCCTGAAGCAGTTTCATCTTGTTGCCGATCCACGTGGTGAGTCCGCTCGTCTCCGAGCCCAGCGCCAGCGCGAAGCCGCCGCCGAACAGCAGGATCAGGTCCCACGGCAGGCGCTTGGCGGTGCCCCAGGTGAGAATGAAGGCTACGGGTCAGGTTGGCGGGAAATCCGCACAGTCGTCAGGGTTGTCGATGGGCTCGCCCTTGATTGCTTTCTTGGTGGGCACGAAGAACAGCACTAAAACGACGAACATGCCCACGGTGGAATCCGAGATGGCGCTGGAGCCGCCCTCGAACAGGTTCGCCCAGCCTACGCTCGACTCGCGGTGCCAGAAATACCCGGGATTCTGAAGCTGCTGCCGAAGGCGAGATCGGCGCGGAACAGCCAGAGCAGCGACAGCGCCACGAAGCCGAGCGCGACGACGATCTCCTCGTAGCTCATCTTGCCGAGCTTCTTGTGCCTGCGCCTGAGCCGCACGGGTCACTCTCACTCCTCGATGCAGTAGGTGCGGTCGATCTTCAGCTGACGCGAGGACGGACAGTACATGAAGCACAGGATGCCCCAGGCGCACACCAGCAGCACCAGACTCACTACGCCTCAGGCCCGTGGGCGGCACCCACTAGGCAGGGTAGCGATCAGCCAGTTGCTGAAGGAGAGCATCGGCGTGCCCTCGGCGGTGAACCGCTCCTTGAAGTCCTTCAGGAAGATCATGTTGGGAGGCGAGCTGATCAGCGTGGGAATGCCGCCGATGGCCGTGGCGAAGCTAGAATGAAGAAGGGGACAAAAACCGACGCGATTCCGAGGAAGATGGATTTGGCAAACCCAGCCACCTTCTTCTTGCCGAAACGCGTTTCCAACGATTCGACGAGGGCCTTGCAGGTGTTCACCATCATCACAGCGGCGGCTACGCGTAATCGGCACGATTCCGGTCCTACCCGTGTTACTGACGAAAATGGAGAGGAAAGCAGAAACCAGCATGATTCCAAACAGCATGGAGCTGGGCTTGGAGAAGAACTTCATGATGGACAATGCGATGCGCATGTCGAGGTGCCACTTCTCCATGGCCAGAGACATCAAGAAGCCGGCAAAGAACAGGAAGATGACTAGCGGTGAGGGATCCCACGAATTCCAACCATCGTTAAAGTACTGTGTAGCAACGTCCTTTGCCTTGGCAATATTGAGCAGCGGGAACAGCACCAGAGGGAACAGAGCCGTCACGGAGAGAGGAACCACTTCGCTAATCCAGAATGTGGCTACCGTCATGAAGAGGGGGAGAGAGTGTACCCATGATAATCAGAACACCGGCGCAGCGCTGAATGAGCTTGTTCTCCGGATCGAGGGGAATGAACATGACGATGATGGCAAGGAGAGTGCCGATGAGGGCACCGATTGCGGCGGGAGACGTCAGTCGCTTGATGAAGGGAATGCCGACGGGAACCTGCGCTAGGGATGAGGAACACAAAGGGAATGCACGTTCCGTGATGGTGGTGAGGGTTTTGGCCAGGCGGGAAGAGGAGAGGGTGTGACCCATCGTTCCCTGTCTAGCAATGCCGATCAGCGCCACGGGATCATGATCGCTGAACAGAGGGTCTTCGCCCAGCACAGAGGACTGACGCGCTCCCAAGCCGTAGAAGCTGCTACTCCTCAAGTATGAGCGACAACTGTCACCTCTGAGAACGGCTGAGATTCTTCCCAATCGAAGTCGATGACTAGCATGTGATTCCGCTTTCATGCAATAACAGCACTTCCGGCCTTCGTATTCTGGGGGAACGCAATCGCAGGAATGTCGGAGCGCATATCCGAGCTGGTGCTCTCCTCGGGGATCGTAGGAAGTTCTTCACTACGCGATGAGCCAATTTCCGCACAGAAAGAACTCAGCTGGGGCGATATTCTTCATTTCGATGTCTGCCTGTGTATTATCCCTAGAGGACGTAATTCCCACCTGAGTTGAAGAATCGGATTGCATTTTCTTATAGAACGCCTGTCGTGTTTTCTTTTTCTGCGGAGCACAAACGGAGTTGTGTCCCCATGGATACGGTCACTGGAGGGAGAGTAGTCCCTATGCATGGTTTTGCTGGGATCCTGTGGTGTATTCGTGTTTCCGGCTCTTCACGTGCAGATCATTGATGGATGATCAGGAATGGTACAACACTTATAATCAATGAGAATAAACTGTTTCCGCGCAACAAAGAAGCCATAGAGGAAAGGAGACTTAAAACTTGTTCCGAGTGGAGTAGTCGAACGGAGACACCACGATACCACGTCCCTTGATGGCACCACGATAGATGGTCTCCATGATGGCGATCATCTCGTCCTTGTTGGTCAGCGGCCAGTTGATCTTGTTGTTGTTGCCCGTTCCGAGATCAATCATCATGTGCTTGTTCCGGAAAAAGAACATGGTGGTGCAGGCATCGTAGAGCTCGTACATGGCGTTGAACTCCGGCACTTCCGTGATATCCACCAGATAAATGACGACGAAGTTCTTCACCAGGTCGGCGATTTTCATAAGGGTTTCGTCTTGCTAGGTGTTAGCACCGTTGATGGGAAGAATTGCCTACAAGCATGCATTCCCGATCATAGTCGTGTCCAAAGCGGATCACAACGAGCTTTTCGGTTTCATCCTGGATGGCGCAGTCCACGGCGTAGGCGGAGTGCAGATGAGGGAGGAAATAGGCCATTGGGAGGTTGTCCTTTTCAAGTGAACAAACAACTGATTCGATCAACAAACACGCTAGGAATGCACACTGTCCAGCGCGACCTGTGCAAAATAGCGCACGTCGCGGTCGGGGTCCTTCACATACTTCATCAGAAGCGGCATCATGAAGGATTCCTTCTTCTCCGCGGAGAACTTGTCCTTCAGCTCCTTCATCGCCTTCGCCACGTTCAGACGGATGTTTGCCACACTGTCGTCCTCCACCACCTGGAAGAGCGGAATCACCCTGGAATCCACCATCTCCTCCCCCATCTGCACCCCCGCCTTCTACGCCTCACTCTCCCGCTCCTCCCTCACCGCCAGGATGTGCACTCCCGTCACGCGCAGCACATACTTCTCGTGATGCAGCAAGTCTTCCGCCGTGGGCAGCACCGTATCCTCCGCGAAGTCCTCGCCATACAGCGCGAGCACCTTCACCAGCACATCCACAGCGCTCTCGCGGATCGCCGCCACCTCGTCCGTCATGTAGCTATTTGTAATGCATACTACCCACGCCCACTCCAGCAAGATGCGCCGTAGCTCCTTGTACAGCGCCTCCCGCCCCAGCTGCTGGCATAACCGCGGGATGTACAGCAGCAGCGTCTGACGCACACGCCACTCCGTATCGCTCTTCAGTGCGATCAGCGCCGGCAGGAGGTTCCCGTTCAGCTGCTCTGGAGACATCACCTAGCCCTCAGGTCCCGCGGGGGGCGTTACGTTCTTGATCAGCTCGAAGTCCGATACGATGTTCAGACGCACCTTCGTGTTGCTGTCCACCAGCAGGTGCGTGTAGGTGGGAAGCAGGTATTTCTCGGTTGCCTCCGTTCCCAAAATCGGGCATAATTCTGTCAATCAGTCAATCGACGTTTCCTCACTCAAGAAATCTCCCGCCAAACCGATGCGCACGTGTTCGCACGGGTCGTTGCTCAAATCCGTAAGAAGAGTCAGCACCTTCTCCACGATGGCTCTCACGCTCAAATACTTGCAGATCGTGCTGAGAGAGCTCGCCGCTGCCGTACGCACCTCCACTTCCGGGTCCTGGAGCAGATGCAAGAATTCGGGAAGGAGTTTCGTTTCCACGATCTCTTTGGAGAATAAGTCGCAAATCACCCCGATTTCCGTCACAGTTGTGAAACGCACACGCCAGCTGTTGTCGCTGGCCAGTTCCAGAAATAGGGGCAAAATCAGCGTCACACGATCCTGTTCGGAAAGAACGGACGCCAGCGCCACGCAGCTGCCGTTTGCACAGATCCGCACGGAGTCCTGATCATCGCGCACCAGTAAGTACAGATCGCGCACGAGAATGACCTTGCAGCTCTCCTTCTATCCATCACCCTCGCAGGGAAGAAATACATCCATCACCTTGATGAAATCGGGAATGACAGAAATGGCGGCCTTTCGAATCATCGGCATGCTGTCCTTGCAGAGCTCGTCATACATCTCAATCACGGTGTCGTAGTCTCCGGTAGCGAGTTTGACTTTGTAAAGGATCGGCAGAAGAGAGCACACACAGATGCTGCACATCATCACACAAGACCGCCCAGACCGTGACGTAAACCACTCTCCGTTGTGCATGCGGATCGCCGCGGCTGTGATATATTCGTTGATTTCTTCGGGGGTGAGGACATCGCAAAGCTTGAGAATCGACTTCGTCGCCTACGCTAAAGCATCTCATCCGTCATTACCGCCTCACGGACGGTAACTTCCTGCATTGTGCACAGCTTCTCAAGGACATCTAACACGCACTCTGTATACTCCGGTCCGCCCACCAACGGCAGGAAACTGCCTGTGTCGTGATTAAAAGACAATACACATACCCAACTGCTCTGCCATCACCACCAGCACTTCATCATCACTGTCGATCAGTTCTATAGAGTAAAATCGCAGCTGCTGGATTCGCACCGAAAAGATAGGGAATGAGTTCGTCACGAGTCCTCTCCGCTCCCAAAATACTGGCTAGGCTTGACTATTGAAGAAAGGGTAATACCGATCTCCGTAAGTCTTCTCATGGCAGCTACACGAACAGCCGTTTGATCATTACGCAGATCTTCGATCAGAACGCTAACGTCGTATAGATTATCCGAGTCTAGATGCTAAAGCAGCACTGGGTGGTGAATACCCGACATTGATCACTCCGGAAACACTTTTGAGCTTGACGAGTGATGTGGGATAGCCCAAGAAATCGAATCGACGGAGTGATGGTTCTCGTTTTCTTCCTGACATCCCCTATTGCATGGTCATCCACTCCTAAAGCGAAAGCACTTGCCCTCACAAAAGACTGTTCCTTTCCAATGATCACAGCGGACTCCAGCCATTCCTTTCGGTATTGGGGAGTGTCCATACAGCCAATACATTGCTGCAGTTGAATCAAGCCGGCCCTTTGTCAACTCCACTTTTGAATTGCCACAACCGTTCTTTCTCTTCCCCATGTTCTGTGCAAGTGCGTCTCTTTGCCTCTTTGTGTGTTTCCTCTCTCGGGAAGGGCTGCCGCTCACCCCTGTGTAGTTTCGGGAGAAGTGCCTAGAGAGCCCGTGATCTCCAAGAAGACGGGCTATATATATGAGAAGAGTCTGATTACAAAGTAGACGGGAGCGCCCTCTTGATCACGCGATAGGTACATCAAAACGGAGGGCAAGTGTCCGATTACGGGCGTGGAGCTGGACGTGGACGACCTGATCGACGTGAAGAGTTTGCTTTCCTCCTAGTCTCCTCATTCTTCCTAGCGCAGCCCATCGTGAAGCCGAAGCCTGTTCCCGCCACTAGCATTCCCGGTCTACTTGTCTCCCTTCAGAACGAGTGGGACAGCATGATGCTCGAGTCGTTCACGCTCAAGAAGCATCTGCAGGCCGTCCGCCAGGAATTGAGTCAGGCCCTCTACCAGCACGAAGCTGCATGCCGCGTAATCGCCAGACTCATCAAGGAGCGTGATGCTGCCCGCGAGGCGCTCGCCAAGTAAAAGTTGGATTTCTTTTTCACATATAGCGTGCAGGCAGCTCCGGTGGCCGTGCCGGAGGCGGAAATGGAGGTGGAGGACAAGATTTCCGACGAGATGATGACGAAGATGGAGAAGAAGGCGAAGGAGAGCTTCAAGACCCGCCCCAAGCGCAAGATCCCCGACGACCTGTGCACTCCCGAGGCCATGAAGGAATGGAAGGTGGTGGCTTCCTACACCGCCCACAAGACGGCGAGTCCCGCGGTGAAGTGCGTGGCGCAGCGTGCGGAGCAGCCGGACCTGGTGCTGAGCGGCGGCGAGGACGGTCAGGTGCTTCTGTACAACGTGGCGGAGCGCAAGGTGCGTCGCAACTTCACGGGGCACAAAAAGGCGGTGAATTCGGTCGTGCTGCACCCGACGCGCGAGGTGGTGATTTCCGGCTCGGACGACAAGACGGTGCGTCTGTGGGTGGACCGTGAGTGTGGGCGTGAGGGCTGACGGCAGAGGAGCGGCCCACGGTGTTCAAACAGCACAGTGCGGAGGTCACGGGCGTGGCGCTGCAGCCCGTAGGCGAGTTCTTCTGCAGCTGCGGCCGCGACGGCGCGTGGTGCTTCTACGACATCGCCGCGGCGCGCGCCGTGCAGACGGTGGCGTGCGGTTTGGAGGGTGTGTGCTGTGAGGGTGTGTGAGTCGTAGACGCCACGCCCGAGACGATTCAGTTCCACCCCGACGGACTGCTGTTGGGCGTGGGTGCGTCGAGCGGCGCGGTGCAGGTGTGGGACATGCGAAGCCAGAAGGTGGCGGTGACGCTGGCGGAGCACGCGGGCGCCGTGCGCGGGCTGGCGTTCAGCGAGAACGGGTACTACATGGCGAGCGGCGCGAAGGACGAGGTGGTGAAGGTGTGGGACCTGCGCAACGGCAGCTGTCTGCAGAACCTGGCGATGGGCTCCGCGGTGAATGCGGTGTGCTTCGACTACTCGGGAACCTACCTGTGCGGAGCGGGAGAGGCGCTGAAGGTGTGGAGCACGAAGACGTGGGAGGAGACGTTCGAGCATGCGGAGGCGGTGAAGGGCTATCACGCGGCGGTGTTCGGCGCGAAGGCGGAGTACCTGCTGGCGGGCTGCGGCAACAGAGCGGTGGTGAAGCTGGGACTGTGGCGTGTTTGTTGAAGTTACCTTATGATTTGGAATGCATAGGATCGGTATGCAACAAACACACCACTTGTACTTGGCTAAAACACGCTTGAAGAACTCGCACACGAACTCCGACAGACTGCCGTCCAGCCGGATGCGGTCGTCGCGCAGCAGCAAACTCACCTCGTTCATCTCCTTCTCCCCACGCACCACAATCCGCACCTGCAGCTCCTCTCCCAGCTCCTCCTTCACTCGCTCCACCACACGCCACACCCTCTGCACAAGCAAGTCTTCAGACTGCAGCAGACTCAGCGACGCGCCGTGCACGCTGTTCACGACCGTCGCCACGCCGAACAGCCGCCCGCACAGCTCCGCCGTCACCGTCTTGCCCACCACCACGAACAGTCTACACATCACGCCACGCCTCAATCCACACGCTTCGTCACACGCCAGCAGGAACACGCCGTCGTGGGTCAGCGCCGCGCCGGAGCAGGGCAGCCGGTCCGGCATGACGAGATGACCCTCATTCTCCTCGCCCCAGTCGGACTTCGCCTCGTCCAGCCGGTATAACCGCGGGTACACGGCATTCAGCACTCGCTCCGCGGACTGCGTGTAGCACAACTACCCCTCAATTTCGAACCCATGATGCACCCATTTCCAGTAGGCACGAAGATCCCCGCGGGGATAGATGGATTGCAGATTCGCGGAGGTGTTCATCGGAGACATCGCCAGCAACGGGGTTTTGAGAAGACTGTTCAGGAACAGAGGAAGGAGAGAGAGTGATTCTGGCAGATTCAATTGCGCTACGTCTAACGCGATTCGATCATCAGGACACTTCGGGGACGAGTAGCACACGTTGTTGCGATATGCGGCAAGCACATTGGCAACCACCTCGCTCAGTTTGTTCCGGATGTTGTAGACCGTGTCCTCGCTCATGTGACTCACTGCCGCACGCACCAGCGTCAGGAAATAGGCGGAGAAGTCCAGATTGTGGTAGATCTACCAATAACGCCAAATCAGCAACAGTACGGTTCGGTAGTCCGTGGAGACGGGGAAGCGGTGGTTGAACACACGGAGACAGCACTCGTTCGTTTCATTGTAGAACGTGAATAAAGGACGCTTACGCGCAAATGCTCCCAAACAGGATATAATACGGCAAACTGCGCGTAGGCGTACGGTCCGGTGATGTAGCGGTCCATCTCCACCTCCGCCACGACGGAATCCTCGGAGGTCATACCCGCAGTGCAGAACGCCCTCGATTCGTCGTAGGTAATTCCGCCGTGGTAGGCAGCGACAGAGAGGCCTACGATGAAGCAATGGGAATAGGAATACCCGGGCTGAGACGGAGCTTTCCCGAGACGTAACGAGCGATGGGTCTGAGCACGAGCAGCTGAATTGCGGCATGCAGGTCTGCCAACGCGTGCTCCTTGAAAACGGAGCTGAGCGCGGTGGTATAACGCAGCGAGCCTCCCGATTGAAGCAACACCTCCTGGAGATTGCAGATACTGAAGAAGGCGTCGGTGCTGCCGCCCGCAATGAGGTGGATGGTCGTGTTGGAGCGCAGACACATGGCCGCCAGCGTCTCGTAGAAGCCGGTGGTGACATTGAGCGAATACCTAATCGTGATTTCACTTCTCCAACCCCACAGAGAAGACTCCTCGGTGGTGCCGTAGGTCCGTACGCCCTCGCACACCTGCGAACTGCCCTCGCCGATGGCATACACTGTGACCTGCAAGGATTCCTCTATTTGTTAGTTTTTATATCACACTTCTTGATTTCTTGCATACATAATCCTTATGGTATGTACTAATCATACATAAGCTCATCTCACATCAAAGCCTTGCATGAGCGGTGATTTCGGGTCGATGTGCTCATATTGCATAAAAAGAATGCTTGGCACATGCCCAAATCATTCATACCAATTTGATCGCAGAATACGTCGGTTTTGGTTTCAAAACTGACTCCCTCAATACGCGTTTCTAAGGCTGTTCCTTGCGGCGCTATTGGGATCCATAGCATGTAGAATACACTGAAATAGGTAGGGGCAAGAATTAAACCCCACAATAGTGAATTCACACACTCAGTAGTTTATCCCATAAGCATTGCCATGATGTGCATGTACATCAGTAGCTAATGCGTTTAGTGACTATGAACAGTCGCTTCTACGACCCTCATTTCCGATTAGTCGTGCTTCAGGCTAGATAATACTGCCGGACTATTTAACACCACATGCATATAGCATTAGTGCGTAGAAAAACTACTGCTAGAATTCAAGAATGCAACTATCTCGTATGGCCTATCCATGTAGTACATATATTTGTCAGCATGTGTGCTACCTGATAGACATAACTATTGTGCTCGGTAGGGCCTTATTGAGGTTTCACATATGTACACATCTAATGGCCTATTTAGTCGCACATATGCATAGCACATGATCCTATTTACCAGCCAGCTAGTGAAATTAGGCCAGTCGACTCCATTCTGTCGCATCTGTTTTGACAAAGCTAGCCATTCCATTTGTTGCTGTTAACAATGTGTTCTATAACACTGTTGCATACTGATGAGCAACATATTAGCTCTGAAAGCATGATTGACTCTGAATCACGAATACGGCTTATCTATCTTGAGCACATGCATTTACTCCACTAGCTGAATTCCATAATCTATATTACGATACTATAGCTTTGGTATTGATCTTTTCCGTCCCTTTTCTCCTCAGGAAAGCATTACCTGAAGCTAAACACAACTGTGGGCAGATACACTCAGTCATACAAATGCAACGGTGCTATCGCAGCTTGGGGAGTCGTTAAGTCAATCAGCATTGCTGCTAGAAACGGATAACTATACAATGTATTGCATTATTATCAAGGCTGTTCTCACATATCAGCTGCTATTCCCTTCAAAGTGCTCTGAGTCAGATAATTGTTGGAGGAGTAGTTTTCTCTCATGCATTACGTATATCAGGGATTGGTATACTAGTCTATACAATCGGAGATAAGAATCATTCTTGTGTCACTATCCATTGTTATCCTTGCAGTTTTCATGCACTCTGATGCATGCAGCTTGTGTCATCCATGATTCGTATCTATCACAGTTGGCAGTTGCTTGAATGAATTGCTCATTGCTGCTTTCTTCTTGTATATGCTAGATGTGTATTCCGAGTGTTATAATGGGTTGTGTCTGCTGTATACAGTGCTACTGCATTGCCATCTTCCTGATCAGTGGCTGTTAATTCATATCACTGCCGGGTTATCCAACTCGAATACTAGTCAGGATTGTATGCATCACATTGTGTGTGTATATACATATGATGCCTAGTAACAACTAATCGAGCATCATTACAGTTCTCCTTTAATCAGAGCTTGAGGCAACTGCTGCTCTTTGTATCCGTTATATATATGAAGTGAGATTACAAATATACTTTCGGATCTCTTCCATCGTGCATTCATAGTGATGTGTTCAGATCACTTTAAATGTATGTGCTACTGAATGTACATGGGTAGCTCTATGCAATGATGACTGAATCTGAAAGAGTGACCTGATGATTTAGAGATTTCGACGAATGGGGTGAGAACCAAAGTTGCTGCATTTTGCCTTCTAATCACATCTGTGGTGGTGCTGCTTCCCAATTCCACTTCTATCCATGTGATTACATGTGCCCTCTGTTTCCGCCCTTGTAACGCATCCTATGTGATGTAACTGAATGGAATCGGAGTATAAATGCCACGAAGGAGTGTAATTGCAATTCATGTGGATGAGTAGCATTCATGACTTATCATGCATTCTATGATGAAGTACTCGTGGTGCACAGTGTGAAATGGATAGCCAGAATCTGCTCATTGTGTCAATTCTCATTGCGAGTGAATCTATGCAGTATGACATCGGTATTGATTCTATGGTACATGCATCGTCTTCTAATTGTGATGGAGTGTGGATAGTCGGGAGATGACGATGCATTGATGATTGATGTGCAATGTGCACTGTTGGAGGTACCGTTCCTTCTGTACGTCTGTGGTGGACATTCATTCAACCTGGAAGAGTATGAGATGGAATGAGTAGTTGAGCTGATGCTGATGGTGATGCTTAGGCGACTAGCTGCTATCTGGTGAAGGGAACGTGTATATGAGTGAAGACATGAGGCAGTGAGTATGCATGTGTGAGGGCGTAATTCAATTGTGTTTGTTGAAGAAGAGTTGAATGATGAGAAGTGGAATGAGAGATCGTAACTCCAACTACCTCTCTCTTCTGCCATATCTTCATTCAAACACACCCTTTCTTTCTTCTCTTTGTTTTACACATGTCTGCCATCAATCCACATCTTCAAAAGCATCGCAACATGGTCAGAAGGGGGATAGAGAGTGAGAAATGGGGTGAGAAGTGAGAGGAGGGGCTGATGGGTGGGTGAAATGGAACGCTCAGAAGGGTTTGAAATGATGAACAGAGTATGTACATAGTGTCCAATACAATGCTTCGGCCTTATGGCTCATGTCGTGTGAATCGTGATTCATGTGATTCGTCATTCCTAGTCGTATTACTATCTTCCTTACATTCAGTATTACACACTGGAGTGATTGCAATACACTTTGATTGTGATTGGGGAGGATTGAATGGAGAGTCGCGACAATCGGTGATTAACCGCGGTAAGCCGAGTAAGACCATTCTTCTCAGATAATGGAAATGAGGTATGTGAGAGTGCGCGCGGTGAAAGGGATGATGGATCGGAGGCTGACTAGGAAGGGAGCTGGCCACTCTCTTCCGATGTTGTTCCTCCTTCCAATCGCACATGTACGAGGGTTCTCTGAGGGTGAGTGAGTTGTTTTGACTGTTTTCTGTCTTGTAAGGGTGGTACTAACGGAGTAGACTGGTTGGATTTGCCGTTAGACTTGATGATCCTGAATGTTGATGAATTGGTGCTGGATGAGTTGCTATATGGGTGTGACGCATGGATCTGTGTGGATTGCGGTTGTACGAGCCTTGATTGATTCCATTGTCTATCTGTCTTATCTATCCTTTTCTTGTTATTTCTAATGCTGCCCATTTCATATGCGCAATGATTTGGGTGTGCTGATTGTCATTCCTTGATTCCTCTTTACTCTCTTATCGAATACATGCTATCGGCTTATTATGCGGAAGTATACATTCTGTATCATCAACACCATGACTATGATGCTGGATTGTGATGGACTGTTTCATCTGATTATTTGATGTTGTTGCATGTATCCTGTGATATCCAGACTTCACCCCTTGTTGTGATGTGGTTCCCTTCTGGTCTAATGCTGATTCTGTGGTCGTTAGTGTATATATGTCTGCGTGTGAACTGCTTGGTGGCGTACCGTATGTGGCAGTCCTTGAAGTGCATGCTGTGAGCCTGATCAACTCATGGTGTACGTGGAAGGCGTGAACGAGGGTGATTGGATTGTTGGGAGTGGAAGATGGTTGTGTGGTTGCAGTCCGTAGTGTTTGCATGTCGTGCTAACTGACCTTGTGTAGATGTGGTTCTCCGCAGTCTCAAGAGGCACGACTGGCAGTAGTGATGGCCTCTATGTCTGGACGTCGCATATCCGTGCTGAATGGAAGGATATGAGGTGGGTTGTTATTGTGATTGTTGATGTGTTAGGTAGTGTCGCGTGATTGAGTTATCGACACGTCGTGACGATCTGTGTGGTATCCCGCTGCTACTGACCGTCGGCCCTCCCTCTCCTCATCTGCATTTCCTCCATGAGTCAATGGCGTGGAGCCATGGCTTATGGGTATGGAAGTGAGATGGAGGAAGGAAGGGTTGATGGTTAGTAGCAGCGGGGGCCGCAGCCGCCGGTGCCCGGGCGCCGAGCGGTAATCGAGGTTGAGGATGAGTCTCATATTTGAACTATGAGTTGTTTGTTGGTAGTACAAGTGAATGGTGAAGGGGGTGGCTAGCCGACCAGAATCGCCTCGTAAACTCCCTTGACTATTTATCGCTCCAATCGAATGAGAAGACCAAACGAAGACGATAGAACATCGAAAGTTCCGCTGGCGCCTCCGTTGGAGCATGCTCCTGAAGGAGGGCGAATTCCAAGGAGCTGAAGTTTCATTACCATATTCGAAGCAAGACGTATTCAACAAACATGAGTTCGTTTCAATAACCTTAATAATAAGGGAGCGAGATAAAAATAGAATCGCCAAATGGCGAAAATAGTCCAAATGCGGGTCACAGTGTAGCTGCCCTGCACCGCGATCACATGTCCACCACAGGGTTGCAAGATGGAAGCCACCGCCTTGAGCGCGGCAGGCAGAATGGCGTGCGTGGAGGTGGTGGAGGAGGAGGCGTGCGCCAAGATGTAATCGACGATGCGATTGATCTGCGACTGACACTCCCATCACTGTGTTACATCCGGGAGGGTCGTCTCATTCACGGAGAGGAGCCAGGCGTCGGGCTGCACGCAGGCAAAGGCACTCTCATAATCGGCGTCGATCTTCTCTGTCAACCGACCCTTCACGCACCCGATGTACCGACATCGCACGTCGCACATCACGAACCCCACACGACTGCCGTTGTGCTTCTCCGCCAGCAGCGCCGCCGCCGCACGCACGGCGTCGCAGGCGGCGCGCAACAGTCCTGAGTTCACCGCCACGACGGAACAATCGATCACGAACACGAAGGTGTCGGACTATGCATCAAACACTCTCCGCACACGCACCGGTAACGGGTGCATGTTGAATTGTGCGGCGTCCACCACGGCCTCGAAACTCCCTCCCTGCAGTTCTGGCGTGGTGGGCGCGGAGCCCGCCAAAGAGGGAACATAACCGCGGAACCAGTCGGGCAGGTCAGATTCTTCGCCACAGAGGTTGCAGCGGAAGCGAGTGGCGTTGGCGAGGAAGGTGCAGAAGCAGTTGACATAGCCGCGGCAGTGGGAGCAACGGGGAATGCCGTGGGCGCGATCGATGCGGGTGATGGATTGCTAATCATCACGAGGTGAAAGAAGAGATGCATTCTTGGTGAAGGGAGTCAGGACGATTCCGAGTCCCGTGCTGAAGGAGGTGTCGTTGCCGGAGAGAATGGCGTTCATCATGGATCGCTCCTCGGCGAGGGTATTGGCGGAGGCACGCATGAAGAGAGGGGAGCTGTTCATTCCCTCGATCACTTCGATGGGATCTCCGGCCAGCGGGAGAGACACCTGCGGATCATCTGTGGCACACTTCACAGGAGCAGCATAGCGGACTTCTGGATGGGGAATGGCGGCACCGCTGACACGCTGCTCCGGAGGAATCACCTCTGCTGGCTAGGAGTGAAACCAAACCACAATGGCAACAGGCTCTTGGTAGATAGGAGCGGGTGTATAATCCGGTTCTTGCACAGGATGCGAGTTAGGTTGCTGAATCCCTGCCGTATCGTGGACAGCAGGGGTACGCTGCGCGTACAGATCGGCGGCAGTTCTCCCTTGCTTTGCCCGTTGTGGCTGGACTGGAATTGGGGTAGAAGAGTACATTCCAGAGGGAGGAGGGGGAAGAGAGGACGGACTATTCCATTAGGATTACCATGGAAGCAGCAGGGTACGAGGAAAGGGAAGGGGCAATTGGAGCAGGAGGGATGGATTGTTGAGAAGAATGAAGAGGAGGCGGAGGAAGGGTTGACGATAAAGGCTGCACCTCCTGATGAGCAAAGGAGGGAGCTGCTGGGGCATTCTCGGTTTTCTGGGGGATAAACCATTCCATATGACTCCTACACGCCGCAGAAAGGGGTTCATGAAGAAAGAAGAGGGAGCGAAACCGAACTGGCTGTTCAAAGAACTGAACAAACCCGATCACGGAAATAGGGGGAACATTTGGCATCTACTGCTTTGTCAGAATAACGCAATGAATCTTCAGATTCACGTTGATGTGCTAAATGCCGTGGGTGTTTCCTTCGGAAGCCGCCGAATCCGAGTGGCTCTCATACGTTATGGTGAACTGAGAGGGGACGTGTTCAACGGCTGCGATTTCCTTTGCTCGACTATCGGCATTCGAAGCGATGGAATTCGTTACTTTACGAATGACAATGATATGAAGAGAAGGGGATTGTCGCTCATCGAAGGGATTCGAGATCGTCTTGGTAAGAACGACTTCAATAATCCTATCGGTTCTTCAACTATGATGATTCCGGCGCGATTTGGAGCAGAGGCGATCTTCTCCCACATAAAGGATTCCATTGCGAACATAAAGGAGGGAATTCGCGATGTTGTGCTGACCGTTCCGCTTCACTCCAAACCGAGATATCGGGAGGATCTAATCAAGGCAGCCATGTCTCAGGGCTTCAACGTGATCTCCATTCTTTCTGAACCAGCCGCTATTGTGAATGAATACATCCACTACACCGGAGCTCAGGATTCCGTCAATGTTCTGGGTGAACTGTACTATATGCTGACGTACTACATGAACGAGGACGGCTACGAGTGCACACTCGTTCAAGTGAACAATCGGCAGTGTACGATCTATGATTCGTGCTCTGGGCCTATTGCGGGTTCATTCTATCGTGCGAACTAACAGAATAGATCCTACTAGTCTGGACAGCATTTGGGAGGCAATCAGAGAGTCGCACATCAGGATCAACCAAATGCTCAATCAGAGCGTATCCAACCTGGACTGCAACGGCTTCGTGGATCAGCAAGGCCATGTGGTGAAGAGCAAGCTGTTCCTCTACGTGGTGGGCAGTCTTCCCTTCAGACCCGAGATTAGCGCTAAGGTGAAGGAGGAGCTGAAGGAACTGAACCCGCGCTACAGCAACTACCCCGCGCTGGCGATCCCGATCGGTGCCGTGGCGCAGGCGAACGACATGCAGCTGTCCCGTGACTGCCTATGCGAGGTGCACGTGAACAGCCCATCGGTGGCGCTGCCGTTGTGCCTGTTCAAACAGGTGCAGGCCACACGGGGCAAGCTGCTCCTGGACGACAATAGCTCGATGCCGCTGCAGTTCGACCCGAACCCGATCGTGGTGGACACGAATGGCGGGAAGTTCAGAGTGTACGCGGGCAAGCGGGAGAATGTGTACAGGATGGAGGGAATGGAAGAGGAGTTCATCGATTTGGAGAAGGCGTTCTTCTTGACGGCGCTGGAGTGGAGTTCGTCGTCGCAGACTCTGCGTGTGCAGGTGCATTTCTGGATTAACGAGTACGGCAACATGATGATCCAGGAGGCGAGCAGCAGTGTCGACACGAACAGTAGAAGGAAGTTCTGCTCCATCTACTCGCGAAATCTTCGGCAGGATGGAAAACTGTGTAATGTGCAGGACGAGGCGTCGAGGCAGCTTCAGCAGGAATACCAGAGAACATGGGAGATGTGCTGCACCTGTATACTGAAGGGCCAGGTGGAGGGGATTCTGAGGGGGTCCAAGATGGATATGAACAACCCGGAGTATGTGAACGCGCTGAACAGTGGCTATAAGGCGTTGTATGCGTATTTTGAACACTTGCTGAACATGTACCTTTGTTTGTTGCGGATCCAAAACAGCAATCCGTTTCGCATTTGCAAATGCGGAGGAGGTGCTCTTCAGAAATTGATTTTGATCGTTTTTCAGATCATTTCAATTCATGTATTTGGGTGTTGATGCGAAGAACGTAGTGTGTGCTAACTCGCGTGTGTAGAGTCAAGGGAATTGCCATGCCACCACTATACGGAACTGTAGCGCCTCTTCGCCCAATCCGCGAGATTGACTTCAGCATTCTCTCTCCGGAAGAAGTGATTAAGAACTCGGTAACGGAGGGGAAGGACGGTGAGCAGGATGGCGTGTATCGCGTGGAGATCGCAGTGAACGGAAAGCCCGTCCGGGGAGGCCTGAACGATCCGCGCCTCGGAACGGTGGGCAGGTCCGATGTCTGCGAAACTTGCCATCGCAAGTATGAAGACTGTCCGGGCCACTTCGGCCACATTCACCTCAATGCAGAAATCTTCCACGTGGGATTTCTGGAAGCCATGTTTCCTCTGCGGCGAGTTCGTGACGGCGTAGATACCGCGTGCTTTCCAGCGTGTGCTTCCACTGCAGCCGCTGTCTGGTGCACTACGGAGAGATTCCGGACTTCGAGAGCATGGATAATGCGCAGCGCCTGCACGAAGTGTTCGAGCGCGCGAAGAACGTGAAGGCGTGCGACAAGAAGAGGGGAGGATGCGGTCAGCGCCGCGTCAAGTACCGCCGCGAGGGGTAATCCCGCCCGGGCTGTCTGAGGCGTAGGCTGAAGATCAAAATGACGCTGATGGCCGAGGACGGCCAGGAGGAGAGCGAGTTCATCTCCCCCTCGAAGGTGAAGGACATCTTCCGCCACATTTCCCCGGAGGACGCGCGCTTCATGGGATTCGACTACCCGACGGTGAAGCCGGAGTACATGATCCTCAGCGACATCCCCGTGAGCGCGTGACATGCGCATGATCATCAGGTGCCTCCGATCGCCGTGCGCCCCTCCGTGATGCTCCCCGGCAGCACGACGCTCAGCGAGGACGATATCACGTTCGCGCTGTCGAACATTCTGAAAGTCAACATTACGATCATGGGCGACGTGCATCTCACTGCAGCGCGTGAGGCGTAGAAGTACCGCGGCAAGGCGACGAACGAGATGAGCGCGGACCAGGACATGCTGCAGATCTACTACAGCAACTACATCGACAACGAGCGCGCGGGCGTGGTGCGCGCCACGCAGAAGAACAAACGTCCGCTCAAGACCTTCCGGCAGCGCATCAAGGTGGCTGCGGCGCGCGGCGCTAAGGCGTAGGGCAAGACGGGCCGCGTGCGCGGCAACCTGATGGGCAAGCGTGTGAACTTCAGCGGGCGGTCGGTGATCACGGCAGACCCGACGATCGACATCGACGAAGTGGGCGTGCCGCGGTCGCTGGCGACGATCCTGACGTTCCCCGAGCGCGTGACGCGGTACAACATCAAGAAGCTGTCGGAGCTGGTGGCGCGCAAGGACGAGTGGCCCGGCGCCAAGTACCTGATCGACACGGACGGCGTGCGGCACGACCTGCGGTACACGCCGGGCGTGGGCGTGCGTGGGGCGTGTGAGGCGTAGGTGCCGGCGCTGAAGGAGGGCATGATCGTGGAGCGACACATCAACGACGGCGACATCGTGCTGTTCAACCGGCAGCCGTCGCTCCACAAGATGTCCATCATGGGCCACCGCGTGCGCGTGCTGGACTACTCTACCTTCCGCCTCAACCTGTCCTGCACCACGCCGTACAACGCCGATTTCGACGGCGACGAGATGAACATCCACGTGCCTCAAGTCCGGCAGGCTGGCGGATTTGATGCATAGACGGTGGAGGCGCGCGCGGAGGTGACGCAGCTGATGATGGTGCACAAGAACATCATATCGCCGAAGAGCAACGGCCCCGTGATGGGCATCGTGCAGGACACGCTGCTGGGCTCGCAGAAGCTGACGCAGCGCGACACCTTCATCCCGAAGGACATGACGATGAACATGCTGATGTGGGTGGACAACTTCGACGGCAACATTCCCGTGCCGGCCGTGATGGTGCGCGACGAGCGCGGCAAGGTCACGCCGCTGTGGACGGGCAAGCAGCTGTACTCGATGCTGTTGCCGGTGGGTGTGGTGAGTCAGAATGAGGCGTAGAAGGACATCAACCTGAAGCGGTTCTCGACGTCGTACAGCAAGGACAGCAAGCTGCGGCTGAACGCGATGGACACAGAGGTGATGATCCTGGAGGGCGAGCTGCTGATGGGCATCATCGACAAGAACTCCATCGGCAACACCAAGAGCGGCGGCATCACGCACGTGCTGATGAACGACAAGGGGCCGGAGGCGGCGCGTGACTTCCTCGGACTGAACCAGCGCATGGTGAACTACTGGCTGATGAACCGCGGGTTCTCGGTGGGTCTGGGGGACATGGTGCCGGCGCCGTCGACGGTGCAGAACATCATGGAGCTGATCGCGAAGGCGAAGGTGAAGGTGACGCAGCTGATCCAGCAGGGCCAGCACAAGCAGCTGGAGAAGCAGCCGGGCAAGACGATCGAGCAGTTCTTCGAGTTCAGCGTGAACAACGAGCTGAACAGCATGGCCAAGCAGACGCAGAAGGAGCTGATGAAGCACCTGCGCAGCGACAACAGCCTGCAGGCCATGACCGTCGCCGGCTCCAAGGGCGGCCCGCTGAACATCCAGCAGATCAGCGGCTGCGTGGGCCAGCAGAACGTCGACGGCAAGCGAATCGCGTACGGCTTCCGCTACCGCACGCTGCCGCACTTCTGCAAGGATGACCTCGGCGCGGAGTCGCGCGGGTTCGTGGTGAACAGCTACCTGAAGGGGCTGACGCCGCAAGAGTTCTACTTCCACGCGCAGGGCGGCCGCGAGGGCGTGATCGACACGGCCGTGAAGACGTCGCGCACGGGCTACATCCAGCGGCGCCTGATCAAGTCGATGGAGGACCTGATGGTGTACTACGACGGCACGGTGCGCAACAGCCGCGGGCAGATCGTGCAGTTCCTGTACGGCGAGGACGGCATGGACTCGCGGTGGATCGAAGATCAGAGCATTCCCACGCTGCACATGGACCTGAAGAAGATGACGGAGAAGTACCGCTGGGACCTGAGTGACTACCGTCTGGAGTTCGTCGGCAGCAGCGAGCGCACGTGGGTGGCGCCTTGTGGGCGAGGGCGTGGGGTGTGATGCATAGCGACCGTGGAACAGATCCGCAAGTCGCTGAGCCTGCAGCACGAGCTGGAGGCGGAGTTCGCGCAGCTGCAGGAGGATCGCACCAACCTGCGCAACATCGTGTCGGTGACCGACCAGAAGATCCAGGACATCTCCAACTTCCACCTGCCCGTCAACATCGGCCGCCTGCTCTGGAGCGCCGAGTCGCGCTTCCGCGTGGACCCGAACGGCTGCTCGGACCTGGACCCCGGGTACATCCTGCGCGAGGTGAAGGCGCTGCTGGACCGGCTGTGCGTCGTGAGCAAGAGCGTGGGCATGCCCGAATCGCAGGACAACGCCAAGCTGCTCTTCTCCATCTTCGCGCGCTCCATGCTCGCCACGAAGCCGCTGATGAAGGAACACCGTCTCACCGTGAAGGCCTTCGACTGGCTGATCGCCGAGATCGAGAACCGCTTCCTCAAGGCGCAGGTCAACCCCGGCGAGGTGTGCGGCATCGTGGCGGCGCAGTCCATCGGCGAGCCCGCCACGCAGATGACGCTGAACACGTTCCACTTCGCTGGCGTGTCCGCCAAGAACGTGACGCTGGGCGTGCCGCGTCTGGAGGAGATCATCAACGTGGTGGCGAACATCAGTACGCCCACCATGACGCTGCGTCTGCGTAAGGACCTGCGTGAGAGCAAGGAGGCGGCGCAGCGCATCCAGAACACGCTGGGGCTGACCACGCTGGACAAGCTGCTGGCGTCTGCGGAGATTTATTATGACCCCGACCCGCGCAACACGGTGTGTCGGCAGGACGCGGAGCTGGTGAAGGGCTATTTCGACACGGAGGACATCGACCCGGCGACGCTGTCGTCGTGGATGCTGCGACTCGCGCTGAACCAGCAAATGATCGTGGCGAAGAAGGTGTCGCCTCAGATCATCGCGGAGCGCATCAAGGAGTTCATCCCGCTGAAGCTGAACACGATCGCCTCCACGGAGAACGACTACAACCCGGTGATTCAGATCCGGCTGCTGAAGGAGGAGGAGAATAGCGGCGACGCGCAGGTGAGCGGGAACGAGATGCTGAAGAGCCTGCTGAACGTGCTGCTGTCGCAGTTCGTGCTGTTCGGCACCAAGGGCATCGACACGGTGTACATCAGCGAGGACAACATCAACGAGATCGAGGACACCGACGAGGTCAAGATGAGCGACCGCAAGGAGTTCGTGCTGCAGACGGATGGCTCCAACCTGCGCGGCGCGATGGCGGAGGAGTCGCTGGACTTCACGAAGATCTACACGAACGACGTGCGCGAGATCTTCGAGGTGCTGGGCATCGAGGCGGCGCGGCGCGCGATCATGAAGGAAGTGCGCATGGTCATCAGCTTCGACGGCTCGTACGTGAACCACCGGCACCTGTCGATGCTGTGCGACGTGATGACCTACAAGGGCTTCCTCATGCCCATCACGCGCAACGGCATCAACCGCATCGACGCCTCCCCGCTGCAGAAAGCCTCCTTCGAGGAGACGCAGGAGGTGTTCATGGAGGCGGCGCTGTTCAGCGAGAAGGACAAGCTGCTCGGCGTGTCGGAGAATGTGATGACGGGGCAGCTGTTGCACACCGGCACCGGCGTCTTCGACGTCTATCTCGACACCAAGAAGCTCAGCGAGGCGGTGGACGTGGCGCCGGACGGCGACGAGCTGGCGGATCGCTTCACGCTGGACGACAACGACCGCGTGCTGCCCTTCAGCTCGCCGTCGATGAACAACCTCTTCGATGCCTCCTCCGGCCAGTCGCCCCAGTTCTCGCCCGAGTACGGCCCCGCCTCGCCCGGCGTCTTCGAGCAGGACTTCGGCCGCGGGCTCACCTCGCCCAGCTACTCTTCTGGAGCTGCCGACGCGGGCGACCGCGGCTACAACGGCTACCGCGCCGCCTCGCCCGGCTACTCGCCCAGTAGTCCTGCTTACTCGCCTACGAGTCCGGCGTACTCTCCGACGTCACCTGCGTATTCGCCCACCAGTCCGGCGTACTCTCCGACGTCACCTGCGTATTCGCCCACCAGTCCGGCGTATTCGCCAACGAGTCCGGCCTACTCCCCCACCTCGCCTGCTTATTCGCCCACTTCCCCTGCTTATTCTCCTACCAGTCCCGCCTATTCCCCTACTTCTCCCGCCTATTCCCCTACCAGTCCGGCATATTCGCCAACGAGCCCTGCCTACTCTCCTACCTCGCCGGCATACTCCCCTACTTCACCGGCATATTCTCCCACTTCTCCAGCATATTCTCCCACATCTCCCGCCTACTCGCCCACGAGCCCAGCTTACTCCCCCACCTCGCCGGCATACTCCCCCACGTCCCCTGCCTACTCGCCCACGTCCCCTGCTTATTCTCCTACTTCTCCTGCTTATTCGCCAACATCTCCCGCCTACTCGCCCACAGTTCCCACGGACGTGAAGCGCGACGACCAGGGATCGGCAGAGCACAGAGCAGAGTGATATGCGTGCGGTGTTTGTTACACGACATGAGCGATCGGTTTTCTTGTCATTTGTCCTTCGCCGCGGGGATTTCCCGAACTGTGCGGAGGTCTTTTCCGGATCATCTCTTACGTAGTATTTCTTTTCGAATGTTCAAAGGACTGTTTTCTTTCTTTGGCAGGGCATTCGGGGGTCAGGGAGGAGAAGAAACCCACGTAGAGCCCCCCGTAGAAAAGAAGAGTACATTTGTGTTCGTGGGCGTACTATCCCTAGATACCGAGATAAAGGAGAAGGGGCAGCCGGAGTCTACGACGATCGTGGCGAAATCGGAAAAGAAGGAGAAAGTGAAGAGCAATCTCCCCGACTTACCGCCCATCGATACGCTCATTGATTTTGTCAGCGCGCATACAATATCGTAACGCAAACGGATAGCGATAACGTGCAGGTTCTCCGTTCCGAAGAATCCCACAGACACCTTCATCATGCGGCCGATTATTCCGTCAGACCGCAGCAAGATGCACTCCGGTAGCGTGTCTATTTCGTGATTCACTCTGTAGTGCTGAACAAGGGTGATGTTTCCTCCAATTCCCTGTTCATGCGATTCACGACGGCGAAGAAGACGTTTACGGAAAAGGAGCTGGACTATTTCAGCCGCATGGACTACAAACAGCACAATGGCGTGGGCATCATCCTCGACAAGCCCGGCTACCCCGGCGTGGGAACGGCTCGCTACTTTGTGGACCCCAACGACCCAACGACTGCCGAGTGGTCGGTAATCGTGGTCGACAAGTTCCACGGCCAGGGCATCGGCGTGTTACTGTTCTACACCATCTGCGTGGTACAGAGAGGATGCAAAGGATTCACAACTAGCTTGCTGAGGTGAATGGCATCAAGCATCTGACCGCAGTGGTGAACCCGGAGAACCACGGCGTGCTGAACTGGCTGAGCAAGTGCCACTCGTACGAGAAGTACTATAACCAATCGTTCGTCCGAACGGGCAGCGGTGATGATTAGCGCGATGCATGTGATCGACCTTCCCATTCCGGCGGACTTCTTCACGATGAAGGAGTTGGGAGAGCAGATCCGCGAGGCCATGAGTGGAAACGGAAAGATGGACAATGCCGCCCAATTCGCCACCAAGCTGGAGCTGAAGCGTACTGGAGGGGAGTGAGGCTCATATTCAGAGTTCTACGACGAGTTGGAGGCCAAGGACTCTGACACGGAGGATTTCACCGTGACCTGCAGTAGCTACGACGATGACTCGCGATCGCGCTTGTTCACGTCAAATAACCACTGTGGGAGAGGCTGGCGGTGGTAAGGCGTAGTGCTGAATGAGATGATGGACGAGATCTCCGTCTCCTCTCGCTCGAATTCCATCGACGATTTTGATTTTGACCTTTAAGTAGCATGTACTATTCGCCTGCCCTTGTTGCAACAAACAGCAGACCCTATTAAAACAAAGTGGTGATCGCCTCCTTCTGCTTGTCGTTCAGCGACTTCGGCATAACCACTGTAATCGTGATGTAAAGATCGCCCTTCTGCGACGGGAACTTGTGCACAGGCATACCCTCGCCCTCAATCTTCAGCACCTCTCCGGGCTTCGTGATTCCCTCCTTCCCGAACTCCACACGGTGACCGTCCAGATGGGTCAGGTGGCTCTTCCAGCCGATCAGTGCGTCCTTCAGGCTGATGCTGAAGTTCATCCGCAGATCGTTTCCATCGCGCGTGAACAGAGGGTGCTTCTTCTGCTGAAGCACGATGATCACGTGGCCGGGGTCCAGATCGGGATGCTGGTTGCCCTCGTGCTCGAAGGTGATCTGCTCGCCATCCTTCATGCCGCGCTCGATCTCCACCGAAATCATGTGCGGCTTCGTGACCAGCTTGTTGCCGTGGCACACGTGGCACGGCTTGTCGTAGGTCTTTCCCTTGCCGCCGCATTTCCTGCACGGCTGCTGCACCTGCTGCACGAATCCGGGGGCAAGCTGCACACGTTGGAGAATGACGCCGCTGCCCTTGCACACAGGGCACGTGTGGACATGCTCGGGATCATCGGCACCCGTGCCATGGCAGTGCTCGCATAGCTCCTGGCGGTTGATGCTGAAGTTCATTTCGCGGCCGTTGTACAGGTCCTCCAAAGATACGGGCACGGTGGCCTGCATGTCCTGGTTTCTCTGCTTTCCGCCAAAGCCGCCAAAGCCGAAGATATCGGCGAAGGGGTTGAAGCCCTGCTGGCTTCCCTGCTTTTCTCTCTCCTCCACGCCCTCTTCGCCCTTCATATCATATACTCTTCTTTTGTTTTCGTCCGACAGGCAGTCGTACGCCGCCTGGATATCAATGAACTTGGTTTTGCACTCGTCGGTCTTGCACTTATCGGGGTGGTACTTCAGACTCAGCTTTCGGTACGCTCTCTTGATTTGCGACTCGGAAGCCTTTCTAGCCATTTACTCCCTCCTCCACTCTGTTACTTATCAATGCCCAAAATCTTGTAAAAGTCACGTCCAGCTGTACACAGACAGAACAGGGTGATCGTCAGCACAACCAATCGGTGTATCATTTTCCAAAAGAATTTCTGACATGAAGAAACGGAAATTGCTCCGATTTCGGGCGTCTTCCATGCGCACTGCATTCTTCCATTTGGGAGAAGACTGATGCGGGGTTTCATCTGCTGTGCAACTTCTGATGGTTGTGTGGAACAAAACGGGCTCCATGGTTCATCTTCAGTAGACGGAACTGTCGTACTCTCCAATACTGTCCAGTATGGACGCTGTTTTCTTCGGAGTAAAGTAATGCGATGTGACGGATTGTCCCTTGCTCGTGTAATCTCTCCAACATACTGTGCGTTACGTCACTCTCTATCCGCCTACTCTTTGTTTGTCCGTTTTGCGGATTGCTCTTGTCGATTCCCAGTTTCACTCGTTTCGGCTCTCTGTTTATGTGGATCATCGAGTCAGTAGTGTCGCGCTTCTCTGAGGGTTGCGGGTTATCGCTCTGCGGGTTGCATTGCAAGGCAGTCAGTCTACTACTCATTTCGTTCACTCGTTCTGCACTGTAGGATGGATGACACGATGCGATTTGACAGCCACGGGTTCGGTGTCTGCAGCTCGCATAGATCATCGGGATCCATCTACGTCTCACCCTTTCCAACACTTCCAACGGCTGAGTTGATGAAGCAGGCCACGAACGGGTTCACGAAGGGAATGGTGGAGTACCACCGCTGCTGTTCCGTTTCTTCTTCCGTCAAGAAGTCCCGCTGGTAGTAGCAGTCCTACAGTTGAAAAGGGAGACAACGTCCACTCTCCACGTGGTCTGACGGCTGTGCAGAGCGTCGATGCACTCCCTGACGCGGCTTGCCGTGTCTGCAGAGCTGGTCCTATGTAAGAAGAAGGGATGCAATGCGACGAGAAATGGATCATCGTTTCTACGGGGAAGAACATGATGCCAGCCAGGAGGCATTGCAGCGGTGTGGTTATTTCCTTTGTGTCGGTGTCGTGTGTTTCGATGACAACAATCAAGCGGTCATACCGGACGGTTTCTCCCGCCAGGGAGTTCACCACGGTCCTGAGGCGCGTCGCATCCAGCAGTTCCAACAGCGAGGTGAGCAGCACGCCCGTGTCGACGTCCACAACCATCGATAGGGGACGGACGGATCGGCAGACGTACGAGACGCCGTACTGCACTTCCAGCGTTCTATGCGTCATCCCGAAGTGATGGTCACACCGCAAGAGTTCGCGCTGCTGCAGGAGGGACTCATCGATGATGATTGTGGTGGGTGGGTGATCGTCTTCAACGGTGGGGGGTCGAGTGTTTGAGGTGGGCGAAACAGGGAACGAGCAATCACACGGCGTCTCCCGCGGGTGATCTTCAGGAATGGGCGCAGTATCCACAGGATCCACAGGATGCTCCTCCGTGGGAGAGGCCTCTGCAGGTTGAGGGAGAGAGCCGTCGACCATTCCCTCCAGAGCCTCCTCGATGGAGGCGAAGAGCGCCAGCACGGGCTCGGGCAGGATGCGGAGGTACGAGTCGTTGGCCGAGATCTCGCGCAGGTACTGCTCCATGCGCGCCACCTCCTCCGGCTGCTCCGTGTGCAGTCCCGCGCGGACGATCACGACCGCGTGCAGGGCAACGGCGGCCTGGAGCGCCCCGCGCAGAGGCGCCAGCTTGGCAGTGGCGCACGTGATGGCGGTGGAGGAAGAGATGAGTGCCAGCTGGTTCTGGATGAAGTCCACGAGGTCTCTACGGGGAAGGAGGGACGACAGGCTCACGCCAGCACCTCGGGCGTCACCGTGTCCACGGTGGCCGTGGGCGGCAGGAGCTGTTCCTGCTGGAGTCGGTGCAGCAGCTCCTGGCCGTGCTGCCGTAGGTGGGAGCAGATGCCCTGCAGGACTGTGTTCTGCGGTTCCTGTATCTTTTGTCGTTTCTTGTCGTTGGCTGTGGTTTCACGGATGTGCTGTGATTCCTCGTTAACCGTCGCCTCCTGCGCTGGACGCTTCTCTGCAGGGCTTGTTGGTTTCTTCGGTGGTGAGCTTGCTTCGTCTTTGTCAGTCAGTAGTGAACTACTCTCATCTTCAACCAATGAATCCTCTCTATTAACCAACGAATCGCCTCTCTCTTCTCTGTCAGTCGGTTGCTTTGATCGGAAGTCCTTCTCCTCTCCTCCATCTGGGGATAGTCCTGCTTCGCTTTTCTCCACGCTCTCTGGCACGAACAAACTGTTTCTGCGTGGAGGTGGTGGCAACGCATGAAAGGATGACATTCCGACATTCCGCTGTTGCGCAATGTGACCGTCGAGCAAGGAAGGCAACTGGATCTACCCTCAAACTCATCCAGAGCATGCTACCGTGAGTGAGAGAAGGGGAGTGGGTGCAGCGGTCTGCAGCTGAGCCTGGAGCTGGGTGTGGAAGAACGAGATGTGGGACTGGCGCATGAAGCGCGTCTGTGGGTGAGGAGAGTGGCGACGAGTACGATGGGGAGGGGGAGATAGGCCTGGCAGTGGAGGAAGGAGGTGTAGTGAGTGAGGAGGGCACGCTGGGCCGAGGTGGCGCTGTGGAGGGATGGGAGGTCTGGAGGAAGAGGTGTGTGCTGCGGGAGGAAGAGGGTCTGTGCGAGCTGGAGGAAGAAGGGAGAGGAGTGGAGGGGCGGGAGGGGATAGAGGAAATCGAGAGAAGCGAAGGGCTCGGAGAGGAGATAGGATTCGTGGCTTGGGGTTGGAGGGGGAGTGGGGTGCACTTCATAGTTGAAGGAGGCGGTGGGGAGCGAGAAGGAGATGGAGAGGGGGAGGGGCTGCACGGTGGAGAGAAGGGAGGAGAAAATGGACTGAAGAGAAAAGGTGTGTTCGGGGAGGGGAGGAGGAGGGTGGAAGAGGATCAGGTCGTCGTCCACTTCGATGTGGTGTGGGGTGATAGGGGGAGGAGGAGGGGGGAGGAGGCGGTACTCTGTTACGGATGGATGCGGGGGTGCGATCGGACCATGGTAGTGAGAGAGAGGCATGGATTGGGGAGAAGGAAGGAGGGAAAAGGCGAGCGAGACGATAGATTGGTTTTGAACTCGTAACGGAAAGTCCATTTCGATAGAACGAGGAACAAGCTCGCGTTGGAATAGAGAAGAGGAGGGGAGCTTGGACTGCAATTCCCATCGTGGGGGAGAGAGGGCCATCTCTTGCTCCTTTTGAGAGCATAGACTGTGCAGAATGCCTATAACGTCAGACGATAGGAATATGCTTGCTTTGCTTTGGACTGAGCTCTTTTGGCTTTCCGAAGGTAATCATCATTCCCTTATATCCACAAACAACGAATGAACAGTGCTGAATCTGGTTTGGCTCTCGAGGAGGAAGGGAAATGTAGCACTTGGCCAATCGCTCATCTTCCTTCCTTTCTTTCTCACACGCTTCCTCCAAGAAGTTGACGCCTCGGAATCGCACTTGCATACGAATAGTGTGGGATCCACGCCTGCCGCTTTTCCCTCCATGTGGAACAAACATCATCCAAAAAGAGAAAAAGCTATTCGTCATCTAGGAGACTGTCCGAGAACGAACCCATTTCGTCCTCCTCCAGATCGGGAATAGTTTGCTTGCGATGCACTTGAACAACAGGCAATCCGTCTATCGCTCACCCCAACTGCCAACAACCCACTTGCACCGATATAACCAACAACCGAGCCTTTTGCATTCTCCTCGACATCTTGCTCCGGCTTCTTCGCCTCCGCCTTTTCCTTCCTCGGCACTGCCTTCTTATGCCGAACCCGCTCTGCAGAGAGGATGATCCGGTCCTTCTCCTTCTCGTCCAGCTCTTCAAACAGGTTCTCTCCCTACTCCTCAGCCTCCTCCACCGCCAGCACCAGTACCGACGTGTTCAGCTCGCCCTCCTTCCTCCGCGAGATCGACGGCGTCTTGAGGTTGAACGCGGCCGTCCAGTCGCTGTTCAGCCGCCTGCCCTCGAACGCGACGGGCTTCTGCTCCTTCGCGTCCTTCTCCTCGATCGTCGTCAGGATCTCGCGCAGCTGCTGCTTCCGCTTCAGCGTGCCCTTTCGCGACAGCTTCTATGCCTCAACCCTCCCGTCCGCTCGAACGATCGACGGCTTCTTCTTCTCCGCAGCCTTCTTCTCCGGCTTCTCTACCCGTGACTGGATGCCATCGCTCTCACTCTTCAGCTCGATGTGGTACACGCCCGCCGCTCTCTCGCACTCCTTCGCCGTCTTTCCCGGCACGCGCAGGCTGACCTGGATCCAGAAGAGCGGGCTGCTCGGCGCCAGCCGCACCGCCTCCACCGCCTGGCGCAGGTCGTTCACTTCCTTCTCTTTCCACTACCGGTCAGCGTCGCTTCTGAATCGAACCTCCACGAAGACGGGCTCGGGGGCTTTGGGCTTCTCAACAGGAGGTGTTTTGGTCTTTGGCTTCTTGACGGGGTTCTTTGTTTCCTTTTCCACCTTCTTTTCTGGCTTCTTCTTCTCTACTTTTTCCTTCTTCTCCTTTTCCGGCTTTTCCGTTCTTTCCGGCTTTTTCTTCACTGCCTTGTCCACCCTCTTCTCTTTCTTCTCTCCACTCTTCTTCTCCTTGCTCCTCACGCTAGGCGCGGCGGCGGTCACCATCTCATACACGGAGGGCGACGGCTCCAGTGGGAATGCGTGCGCCATCACGCTCGGCAGGTCCGCGTTCGAGCTGCCCACGATGAGCTCCGTCCGGCCCGTCTTCACGTTCTCCCGCAGGTACTCGTTCTTCCAGAAGGCCAGCGGCGGCATGCGGATGCGCGAGCTGCGGCGCACGGGCGGCGGGAACTCCGACGGCTCCGACGGCTCTTGCGGCTCCGCGGCGGACGAGTCGCTGTCCTCGGGGTCCAGTGGGATCACGCGCACGGAGGGGACCGTGACGTTGCGGCGTCTTCTCTTTACTGGAGCCTTCGCGGGCTGTGGCGCTGATGGAGCTTCCTTGTCACCTTCCACTTTCGTCTTTTCTTCATTCACCTTTTCCTGTTCCTCCTTCTCTCTCACTTCCTCCTCCACCACCACACCCTTCTCTTTCTTATTGTCCACCATCACACCCTTCTCCCTCTCCTTGTCAATCGACACATCCGATGGCTGCTGCGCCAACTCGCTCTCTGCGCCACATCCCCCGATGCGCGCCTTCCAGTCCTGGGGAATGCCCTTCTGGAAGGCATCACACACGTCCTGCTGGAAGCCGTTGGCGGCACTCTTCTTCGCATCTTCCTCTCCGATCAGAATGTAGATGGCGTTGTTGACCGTTTGAAAGTGAGTAGGATCGATAACGGATGACACTGGAGAGCACTTCCACACAGTGTTGTCAAAACAGCGAATGCCCTCGAAAACAATCGACTTCTCTCCACTTTGCAGGGAAACAACATATTTCAAATACCATTGCTTCAGACAGTGCTTCTTGTGATAATCGGAGGACTTCAGCGCCATTCCACGACACTGCTTGCACTTCCAGTTCGCATAGTTGGTTGTAGCCTTCATTCCAATACAACGCAAATGGTATGCGCGGTTGCATCCGCCCGTGCAGGAAACCAAATCCTCTCTCCCATGACAGAAATAGCACTGCTCTGATTTTGCCGGTTCGTCACAGAGCACAGAAACATATTCGTCCTCCTTGGATACTGCTGGGATTTCATCTTTGAATCGAATCTCCTTCTTTGGCAATAGAGACTTTTCTGAGTCTGCCAGAAGTGTAGATTCGGAATCAATAACACGATGTCTATTGGTGAACGGAAACAACAGCCCACTTACGGCTTTCGAGCGACTCGATTTAGAATGGAGTCTTCGCTCTCTTCTTCATCACTTAGTATGCTGTTTTCCTCCCTACGGGGCTTGATGGGTGAAACTAGGTTTTCCAGCTCCAGCTTCTTTTCGGAACTAGAGAAGGGATCCTCCATACTAAGAACTGCGGGTATCAGCAATAATCAGCGCTCTTCTTGAATTGAATGGAGTGGTGCTTTGTTCTTTACGCTATGTGTTTTTCACCTACTCTTCGTTTTCTATTCAATACAGCTGCAAAGTGAGTCTTCTTGACTGTATCTCTCCCACTCTCCTTACAAACCCAAATCCTGTTCTGTTGTACCAAAATGTGCTTTCTCTCTTATCTATAATCCAAACAAAGCGAGATTGAATTGATGGTGAACAGAATCGTTTTATTCGGTTATGCACTCGATTTCATTGTGAACAGAACACAGATTCACCGATTCAATTGTGATGGAGCGAAAACCGGAGTACTCCGAAACAACAAGTGGCTACGCTCATTTCATTCACACAACACGGAAGAAACAAAAATGCAAGGTAGTGCAACAGAACTGCTTTTGAATTGAGAGAACAAGATGGGATGGAGTATTCCAAATAAAGGTTACAGAAATGAATAGGGGCATCGATCCAGGGGTTCGCCTATTCCTTTCCTTTCCCCTTGTTCTCACCTAAAGATTGTTATTTCATTCCTAAATACTATCATGGTATGGTGCTTGTGACTTTTTCTTGGCGTGTGATAAATGAAATGAGGCGAACTGTGTTGAACGGCGTATTTACTCTGTCGTAGCCCAAGGAGATTAAGGACGTCCGCGAGTTTGTCATCGTCTCTAGAAGAAAGGATGCTTCTCGTAAGCGGCCCGTTTTGTGGGTGTAATGCCGTAGTGATCAAGATCAAGAAGAACGCCAACGGTGAGACGAAGTTCAAGGTGCGCTGCAGCAAGGTAGGCGACTTGTGTCACTCCCGGGTCTAATCCGATAGTACCTGTACACCTTCGTTGTGAAGGATGCTGCTAAGGCTGAGAAGCTGGCGAAGGCCCTCCCTCCTAGTAGGCAATCGATTGTGCGTGCTAACTCTCGTAGACACCCCTAAGGAGCAGATTTAAGCATGCTGGGAAGAAAGTGTTACTTTGAAAAACAATCACCATCTATTTCTTTGTTTCACACATTTCCAGCCTCTTTCACAGTGGGATTGCTGATTCGGTCTTTTCCAACATTCGTTCATCGACATGGTTTTTGTGGTCTCTGTCCTGTTCTTTCATTCAATCCCGTTGATTCTGTCCATGGATAGGCTGGAAGAGGATGATGTAGGGGGTATCGACGGATGGTATCGCATTCGCATTATTGAATTGTACCCCTGGGTCCCTTTTTCTTTTGGTGAGAAGCAGATTCTTGATCATTTCTAGGAATTCATTGTTGTACGTAGTTTCTTTCGCTTATTGAGCGTTTTAACGACCCAATGAACATAATTGGGCATTGAGATGGGCTTCTTGTGGAGCAGTCGGCATTAACCCCTTTCTAGGCAATATGTCTTACAAGCCCACTAAGCTGTACGTTAAGGGAGCGTTCCTCGGCTTCAGAAGGTAGGAATATTCATCCGGAAGGTTGTTCTCACGCCGTAGATCCAAGGTCCTTCAGAACACCAACCAGCACCTCGTTAAGATGGAGGGAGTGAACACCAAGAAGGACGCCGAGTTCTACTTCGGTAAGCGCGTTGTCTACATCTACAAGGTACGTCTGTGCGTCGCGGGTGGGAATGGCATCTGACCATGCTGTAGGCTCCTACCATGAAGAACGGTTCTCACTACCGCATGATCTGTGGTAAGGTGATGTGCGCTCATGGAGACAACGGTGTGGTAGGCGTTTTTGTGTTGAACTGACGACTAGGTCCGCTGCATCTTCCGCCGCAACCTTCCTTCCACTGCCATTGGCAAGACTGTCCGTGTGATGCTCTTCCCCAGCCGTGTGTAATGAAGGACAATTCGAAGGTTGATCAAGATTTAGCGCGTCTTTGTTCAACAAACCGCTCTGCAAAAGACTAACAAGTATGACACACGATCCAGTAGTACCGACATACCATCTCTCTCATGTCCTTCACCTCCACGATTCTTTCCGTCTGGATGGGTAGCCGTGCTTCGAGTCGTTTCCTAAGCGATTTCGTGATCGAGGGATGGAGCACGACCCGAATCGAAACGGACTGATCGGAAAGCATGTGGATGATAATCCGGGCTTTGCTCTCCTCTCGCTTCTTGATCAGCAATTCAAACGAATCATCGGAGAGAAGCCGCACAAAGCACCCCAGCATCTTCTCAATCTCCTCCACAGACTCCTTCACATTGCTTTCCTCCTCCTTCTTCACCACCGCTTTCTTCTCCTCCTTCTTCACCACCGCTTTCTTCTCCTCCTTCTTCACCACCGCTTTCTTCTCCTCCTTCTTCTCTGACTCCGTTCTCTCCTTCTCTTCCAACGCCTTCACTTCCTCCTCCACGCTCTTCTTCTCCCTCTCCTTCGCGTCGATCTCCGCGCGGACGCTCTTCTCCTTCCCTCGCAGCTCCATCAGCTCCTCGCACAGCTTTCTCGTACCGAGAATCCGCTCCAAATGGAACGAAACGCTCACCAGACTCTATTCTTCATTTCACTCCTTATCACGCACCCGATGGAATGACAGAATTCGTGCCTTTTTCTCCGCGACTGCGTCACTCAGCACCACCGGTTCCTTCTTTGGCGGGAGAATCTACGGATGAATGAAACGCCCCAGAACGACGGGAGAAAGGGAGGGTTCCTTGACGGCCTTCGCCGGCGGGTCAATCGGCGAGAGAGAAGGTTCTGGAATGGCACTTGTGGGCGGGCGAATGGGCGAGAGAGTTGGCTCTGGAATTCTTGGGGTGTGTGGGGTGGGAGGCGTGGCGTCGGCGGGCTTGGCGGGTTCCGCAGGGTCGACGGAGATACTTTCGGAGGAGGTGAGTTGGAGGGAGGCGGAGACGATGGAGGAGGCGTCGAGGGAGGACTGCGTCTTGGAGGGCAAAAAGTACTGGTCCAGGTTGAGGCTCGTCTCCACCTCCTTCTCGCGTGAGGGCTCTCCCGCCTTCTCCGTCATCTGTATCACAGGAGGAGTCTGAGTGGTTTGCGTCACAGGAGGAGTCTGAGCGATCGGCATCACAGGAGGAGTATGAGCGGTCTGAGTCGTTGGAACGGCTGGCGCCACGGGAATCGCCTGAGCAGGCTCGTCGGCGTCGGGCGGGTCCTGGAAGAGCTTCCGGGGCGTGACGCTGTCGATGACGCGCAGCTGCTCCTCCGCGCCGCCCGCGTACTTCTGGTTGCTCTTCACGCTGTGGATCACCTGCTTGCTGCCCGACCGCGTCACCAGCGGTGAGAACCGCTGCGGCGCGTGCGTCTTCTCCTCGCCGCCCTCCAGCGAGTCCTCCTCCACGCCCGCGCGCGCCGGCTCCAACAGCTGCGACAGGCGCCGCAGGTCCTCCGTCACCGTCGCGTCGAACTCCTCCACGCGCGCCGCGCTCGTCGACAGCCGCATCTTCTTCAGGATCTCGTCCGTCGCCTCCGTCGCCTCGGACGGCTCCGACGGCTGTGCCGCCAATGCCCCGCCCGCCCGCTCGCGCCGCAGCGCCTCCGCGTACTGCTGCAGTTCCAGCGTGGAGTCCTGCTCCGCCTCCAGCAGCCCCAGCAGCCCGCCCGCCGCCTCCGTGCCCGTGTTACCCGTGTTACCCGTGTTACCCGCGGTGCTTCCCGTGACTGTAGCGGTGGTCTGGGAGGCCCGGGAGGCGCGTGAAGCTTGAGAGAGAGGGCGCGTGAAGATGGAGGAGCGGCGCTCGAAGTCGTTCAGCTCCTGCATCAGACGCGCCTGCACCTCGCCCAGACCCAGCGTCGCCCGCCGCGACCTCGACGACGCGCGCGGACCCGGTGGCGTCGGAGTCGCGCGAGATGGACATGGAGGAGTCGCTGGAGGGCTCCACCTGCTGTGACACTTGGAGCAGGTCCTGCAGCGCCACCGTCTCCTCCGCGTCCATCGCGCTCGGCGACTCCGACGCGCTGTTCGACGCCTCCAGCAGCGCCTGCACGCGTGACAGCCGTACCGTCTTGTCCTCCACACTCGCCGCGCCTGCCACACTCGCACCGGCGTCTGCAGTGCCATTGGGGCTTGTTGCCTGCTCGTCGTTGAGAAGCGCTTGGAGTTCCTGGAGGTCGGCTGTCTGGCGGCGCGAACCGCCCGCGGGGGAGAGGAGGGAGGAGTCTTCCGAGGCCGGTTGCGGCGCGCCGCTGAGGATGGAGAGGCTGAGGGTCATGGAGAGAGGAGGAGGAGACCGCAATCGCTGCGATGCGCGGGAGAGGGAGGGAATGTCCGGCTCGGCCTGTCGTTGAGAAGAGGGAAAAGAGGTACGTCGAACTGAGAAAGATAGCTGGAGTTGCGACTCGTTTCCGGACTATCGGGAGAAGCCACCTCCGTTACGGCCGTTGCATGCGTGGTCAAGTCGCTCTCCACCTATACGTCAAAAATTACAGTTGGAAGCAACGCGCTGAAGAAGGGGAGTCAAGGATGTGACCGGCTCCGATTCGCTGAAGTCCACGATGGCCTTCTTCCCGAAATGGATTCGCTTGGCAGATGCAGTTCGCTTTTCAGATAGGCAAGGGGTCAACGGCTTTGATTTGCGAGGAGTCGCGCGGGGTGGAGTCATGGGCTCGTTTTCGACAGCAGACGAATCGGGTGACTCTTGGTTGATCAAATCCTAGCCATAAACCCAAAGCGAAAGCAAATCGACTTCCAGCTCTCCAATATTCACTGTCTTTCCACCCACTTCCTCTTCCCTGTGTGGAATATCTGCCTCCATATTTAGAATCGTGTCAATCGTGTTTGGAACCACATCCTTCACAGGCGACTCTGTGCGTTCCGTTTCTGTCTCCTCCATCTTTTGCCGTTTGTTTGCTACATAATAATTCAAATTCGAACAACAGCGCACTATTTGCACTATTCTCCATCTCCTTCTCCGATTCTTCTACACATAAGAGGTACAGATCATTCCTTACCAAAACCAACGTCTCTACCTCGTTTTCCAGAGCTGTCTGCGGATGAAGGCGCACAGGATGGCATACCCATTCTTATGACGAAACGAAGCGAAAACACTTCCTTTGGAGAACAAACAGTCCGTTTCTGTCGATTTCTCCGCATTTGATCGTGCTCTCAAATTGTGGGGGAATGGGGGATTCTGATACAACAAACAGCCAAACAGGCCTGCGTGTAGTTGCACGGGAATCGACCCGTCTTCCCGTTCAGTCTGCCCTCCCACCATCCGCTCGGATCCTCACGAAGCACCTCGATGCAGTCGCCCTCCTTGAACGCCAGCTCCCCCTCCACCGCCGTGTCCAGCGAGTACAGCGCCCTCACCATCTGCAGCTCCTTCTCACCTGTTCCCTTGGGTTGCTGAACTGTCATGGGCTGAGCGTTCACCGGATTCCCTTGAGAACTCACCGGATCGGTTTGAGAACCCACCTTATCCGTTTGAGAACCCACCTTATCCGTTTGAGAACCCACCTTATCCGTTTGAGAACCCACCTGACTCGATTGTGAGTTCGCCTGCAGGCGTGACACGGCGGGGTAGTCGGTCACCACGGGCGGCTCGGCGCAGCTGAGGGCGGGCAGCGCCAACGCGGGCGGCACGTACTCACGCTCCACGTCCTCGCCGTCCTTGATGCGCTCCACCAGCGCCGCCAGCCCCTCCAGCACCTGCTGCACCGACGACCCGGAGAAGCCGCTCGCGATCGTCGCCATCGCCTCGTTCTGGCACTGCAGCAGGTACATCTCGCACGCCACCAGCGTCGCCGTCTCCTGCCGCAGCAGCGCGCCGCCCACCGCCACCAGCTCCGCGAACCGCTTCCGCAGGTACTCGCTGTGCTCGCGCAGCATCGCGCTGTCGTGCTCCATCTTCACCCGGAACCGGTCCGCGTTGCTCGAGTCGCCGCGCCGCTCGTACAGGCTGCACTTCGCGCGATGCGAGTCGTAGTCCGTCAGGATGTTCTTCCGCGTCTTCACCACCTTCTCCACCGCCGCGAACTCCTGCTTCAGCAGCCCGTCGATGCGCACGATGATGTGGGAACGCAGAACGCAGATGATGGCGCGCCGCGTGTAGTCGTACTCCGCCTGCAGGGCAATGTGCAGGTTGTTGACCGCTTCTCGGTACTCCGTCATGTCCTCCGTGTCCACCTCGCTCTTCATCGTGAAGTGCAGCAACTCGTCCGCCAACTTGCGATTCGTGTCGCACCAGCTGTCCACGTTGTGGATGATGGATACGCACTGCGAACTGAGCAACTTCAGGTTGCTCTCCAGATCGGCAAAGTCGCGATAGGCCAGATCGAACTCTGCGTCTCTCGTCATCTCCGCCTGGCCGGTGGCCACCTTCAGCTGCTGGCTGATCCGTCGTTTGGTTGTCTTTAGGGTTTTCACGAACTTGTCCATCATAGCAGAATCACAGAAATGAGTGCATCCCGGAAAGGGTATCCGCCGTGAAAGGGATCAAGATGGGCTGAAGGGAAGGGATTCCGTTCCTCTGCTGCCCACTTGAAGTGCACCCGACATATAATGCATTGAGAAGGGGAAAGTGGAGTTGTTGTGTATGAAAACGAAGTGAGTGTGTTTCACACGAACAAACACACACACGGAGCGTCCGCGTACAGAACAACTGCCCCTGAAATGGAATACTTCTGACTCGTCTTCGCACAAATACCGCCGAGAGAGTACTCCTGCTCGTCACTGCCCCTCACAGACCCCACCTTGTTCGGCTTTATCAGCACATCCCGGTCCGGAATCACGGTGTACTTGCCTTGCGCCGTCGATTTGATCTTCAACCCCCACAGCGTAGTGAGTTGGCAGTTCTTCGTTGTGAAGGTAATCTACTGGGAATTCGCACCTCTGAATCCCACCTCGAAGAAGGACGCGGGCCGCATGCCCTTGTTCCCGATGGTTACCGACATGCAGAACCCGCCGTCCCACCGCTGCTCGTTCGCCGTGCTGAACAAGCCCTGCCACTGGTTCTCCGGCGCAACGGTGCCGATCGTGGATGATGACGGCTCTTCTCCGGGATAGTAGTCCGGACACTGCTCGCACGTCTGGAAGTTGCGCTACGCATGATGCGCAGAGCGAAGGACCACGGAGGAGTAGTAGCAGGTGTTGATGGTCTGTCCGCCACACAGCGCCTCCACAGAACTAACCTTCAGTCTCCTCACACACCCTTACGTGGGCGTAGCGGATACGCACTGCCGCGGCGCCTGCTGCAGCTGCTCCAGTGACACCGGCGCCTTCATGTAGTCCACCAGCTCCGCCATGGAGGCGAACACCACGCCGCTCTTTCCCGCCACATATTGCAGCACCTCCTACACTTCACACCACCAACCCATCGCCACCTCCAGCGCCGCGCGCCGCTGCGCCTCGTCCTGCAGCAGCCACGACGCCGTCAGCCCGATCACGAAGGGCGCGCGGCCGTGCTCGTAGTGCAGATCTGCGCTTCATCCATTCCGCACGTCGGAACCGAAATTGCTCTTCAGCAGCTCCACGATCTCCACGCGCGACCCGGGCGGATCCTGCACGGTCACCGCGGCGAAGGCACCGTCCACCAGCGCGGGCAGCGGCACCTCCCACAGCCCCGCGTGCGGCGCGGTGATGCCACGCTGGCGCCAGTGCTGCTCGACGGCGCCGAAGTCCAGCGTGTAGGGGAACAACAGCTCGGGCGCGGTGGGCTCGTAGGGCACGCTGCTGTCGTAGGCGAAGCCGCGCTCCGCCAGCACCTCCAGCATGGCGTCGTTGTACTTCAGGTCCGGCGCGCGGAAGCCGGTGATGGCGGCCTCGGGAATGCCGGCTACTGCTCAGAGCCGTTGCAGGCGCCAACACAGCCGGGCGATGTACTCGCGCGCCTTCACGATCTCGCGCTCCCACTCGGACTTGGTGGTGTGGGGGCCGGTGTTGTGGTGGACGGAGTGCAACGCCACCTCGTGGCCCTCCAGGTACAGCTGCTTGGTGAACTGGTACTGGTTGTCGTTCGTCTGCGTGAAGAAGGTCATCTTCGGACGACACCCGAACGCGTCACGTGCCTACGATGAAACGCCCGTGTTGACCCCACGGAGGTGGTTCGCGCCACGTCCATCATGGCGGAGAAGGTGGTGGGCGTCTGTGCGTCGTCCCATGTGATCGTCACGAACTGCGGCGTGGCGGCGGCATTGCCCAGAGGGTGCGTCGTGGCGGCGCAGCGGCAGACGGGCGAGGCGCAGTGATGCGGCGAGCAGGTGTAGGAGGAGCACAGGCCGCAGTCCAGCGGGCAGGAGGCGCACGACTCGTCCGCGGAGCAGTCGCCGTCGCCGCAGTAGCTGCGACTCTCTTCGGCCTTCGGCGGCACTGTGGGCGCCACGTGCGGTGGAATTGTGGGGGTCACTGGGGGCTGCGTGGGAGCCTTGGTAGGAGCCTTGGTAGGAGCCTGTGTGGAGGTGGCGGTGAAGGAGAGGGCTTGGGCGTACTCGGGGAAGCCGTAGGGTTCGGTGTGGAGAAGGACGACGAGGGAGTGGGTGCCTTCGGTCAGGGAGGGGTGAAAGGAGTGCCTAGAGGTGAGGAGGAGGGAGAGAGGCCACGTGTGGGTGGTGGAGGCGGCTTCGCGGCCGTCGAGGATCCAGCGGACGGTGGTGGGGGGTGACGGAGGAGGGAAGGAGAAGAGTGAAGGGAGTGTTGGCGAGGGAGGAGAGGGGAAGGGTGCAGGAGGCGGAGAGCGGGGAGGACAGCTGGAACTGGATGGAGGCGGGACGGATGACGGCGAGGGAGTAGGAGGTGGAGAAGATGGCGTACGGGGAGGAATCGTGGATGGAGATGATGATGGAGTACACGCCCTGCGTCGCGTACCAAAAGCTTTCTCCGTCCGAGAAGACCGCGCTGCTGATGGGCAAGCACTCCGTTGAAGAGGACTGGAGGTGGTGCATGAAGTGGACGGACTCGTGGTTTATCCCCTTCACAGTGAACTTGATCGTGAATCTACTGATTATGTTTTGATGCGAGGAAAACCGCGCATTTGAGCTCGGCGGACAGAACTGTACACCAATATCCAGCGCCTGCTGCAACGACGATACGGAGATGGACTGCAAAGTCGTAGAGGACAGCGGCGTGTCCTGTCCGATTGTCGATGCGGGACGAACCCATACTCTTTCCACGATAGCGGAATGACACAGCGACAGGAGTAAAAGCGATAGGAGAGGAAGGAACATCGGAATAATGAGAGGGGCCAAACGAAGAGAACTGACCCCATCAAAGGGAAACAGCTCGCCCGTAGCAAAACAAACAAGCGTAGTATTATACATTAACCAGCCTTCATGGTAACATGAGCTAATTGAGAGAGGATGGCAGATACGCGTACACATCAACTGTGCATTTCTCGAAAGCCCCTTCTGCAGCTGGTCAATCACCGTTCCACACATGTGCATAAAGGAGCAAACATTTCCGTCCAATTTCTGGAAGTCCAACAGGTAAGCGTGCTCCTGCACCTTGTACAGCTGCAGCCTCATCTCCGTCATGTGATCCACATGGTTCGCATGGAACACCTGTCTGCATCGAATCTGGTACTCATTCTCTAAGAACCACTCGTAGCCCAGGAGTTGGATGGTTCGGCACACCTCGATCATGATCACCGCAGCATCCTTTCGCGATTGCACGCCCAGGAACCACCTCTTGGTTTTGATCACTACGCCTTACATTTCACCCCGTCCTCCACTTGTGTCGTTCATCGTCTGGTTTCGCACTACACGTGAAGCATTGCATCCATTCCCACCTCTTCCTCCCATATCCGGCGTTTCTTCCGTCGGAGCGATTTCACTCTCGCGGATCTGGTTCTGGCGCTCCATCTTCAGCGCCTCGTCCAACTTCAATTCGTAGGTCACTTTCACGGGAGACGTGTGCTTCTCGTCCGTGACCGCGGCCAGCACGGCAGAACGGTCCATTCCCTTGAACGGGCCCTGCATCAGCAATTCCAGGAATTCCGGCTTGTTCACATGAACCGTGCTACATATGACATGTCTCCGCTTCCACGACATGTTTTTATTCTCGTACTCCTCCCACGGCACCTGCAGGTACGGAGGGCAGTTTACCAAAAACCAGGGCTCTTTTCGGATTTCGGGGATGGTGATGCGCTTCACCGGATCGTTCATCAGCATCTCCGGAATGATGTCGCGGCCGCCCTTGGAGAGAAAGCTCGGCAGGCGGTACACACCATCTGCGAATCACCACGTCCACTGGAATCGACTCTTGATTTTGCGAAACAGCGCGGGGATGTTCTCGTCATCGAAGGGCAGGCGGCCGCACAGAAGGGCGTAGAGAATGACGCCACAGGACCACACATCCACCTCGGGGCCGGCGTACATCCGGCCGGAGATCACCTCGGGCGCAGCGTAGTTGGGGGAGCCGCAGGACGTGTCAAGAAAGTTGCCGTCCTCGAGCCAGTTCGCGAGACCGAAATCGGCAATCTTGATGTTGTTGTGCTCGTCCAGAAGAAGGTTTTCCGGCTTCAGGTCACGGTGCACGATGTTGTGCTTGTGGCAGTACTCCACTCCACTGATGATCTGCTGGAAGAAGCGCCTCGCCTCGTTTTCGGGTAACTAGCAATAAGGCAAGCATCATGTGACGCACCCTCCCCTTGCGGACGATGTAATCGAACAACTCGCCCCCGGGAACATATTCCATGACCAAAAACAAATCAGACGGAGTGTCGATCACTTCGTATCTAAAAGCTCATGAAGAGGAGGAGAAAGACCCACAGACGGACGATGTGGGGATGCTTGAAGGAGCGGAGAATCTGGATCTCTCGTTTCACCTTCTCCGACATTTCAAGCTGTTTGATTTTCTCTTTACTCAGAATCTTAATCGCCACCTTGATTCCAGTAGGCATGTGCGTTGCCACTACGGATCAGCGCAACTAGCGATGCTCGTACATTTCACCTTGCCAAAGGATCCTGCTCCGAGTGTCTCTTCCAAACGGTAAGGACCCACGTAGGCGTAATCATTTGGCATGACTCTCTACGTATCACATGAAAAGAGACGATGGAATTACGAAAAACGGTTTCTACTGACTGCTTGTAGAGAAAGAACGCAACAAAGAGTGTGCAAAAATCGGCACTATTTCCGGAGTGCATTGAACTGTACCCTCTCTTTATTCCTTTCTCCTCCATGAATGTATGCGCATGAAGGTGGTTAATGTGTTGTTTTCATCATGATTCACCGCATTGTTGCTATTGTGTATGTGGTTATTCCAGTGACGAGAAGGTGGAAACAAAGGGGGATTGGGGAAGAGGTGGCTCCTCTTCCGATGAAGAAGCCTTTGGGACATTTCGGTCCGTCTGGTCCCAATTTTCGAGCAACGTAAGAGGCAACGTCGTGCACGCGGGGAGGGACACACCACAAAACAATTTGCAAACGCCGTGGAAATGGAAACGACGCTTCCAGACAAGTACAGAGCCGTGAACAAAACGGACTTGATTGAAATCCGCCGCAACACAAACTGCTCCTTCAACCCGGAACCGACCACACTCCCCAAAGTACGCTACCCAGTGTGCCTTTCAGCCGTAGGAATTCAAGCGTTGTTGCAAAGAGAGGGGATCCTTCCCCGCCATCGTCAGCAAGGACGACGTCGTGTACTCGTATACGGACTACTACAACAATGCTCTCGCCTTTTCCAAGGCGCTGCTGCACATTGGCTTCCATCCCAAAGATGCCGTGGGCATCATCGGATTCAACTCTCCCGAGTACCACTTCGCGCTGCACGGCACGTGGATGGCGGACGGCGTGACGGCGGGCATCTACACGACCAACAACGAGCTGGCCTGCTGCTACGTGCTGAAGCACTCGGAGGCGGTGGTGTGCGTGTGCCAGTCGGGCAAGCAGCTAACCAAGATCCTGTCCATCCGCGAGAGCCTGCCGCTGCTGAAGGCCATCGTGGTGTACTGGGCGGACGAGGAGCTTCCCGCTGTGAAGGACGACGCCTTCGCGCGCCTCTACAAGTGGGAGGACTTTTTGAAGCTGGGTGCCTCGGTGCCCGACGCACAGGTGGACGCGGCGATCGCCGGCACGCAGCCGGGCAGCTGCGCCACGCTCATCTACACCTCCGGCACCACCGGCGACCCGAAGGGCGTGATGTGCTCGCACGACGCCTGCACCTACAACGCGCGCGCCATCGTCTCCACCATCGGGCTGCAGGGCAACGAGCGCGTCGTGGGCTACCTGCCGCTCAACCACGTGGCTGCGCAGTACGTCGACGCGATGATCTTCCTCTGCCACCCCATTACCGTCTACATGGCGGCGCCCGACGCGCTGCGCGGTACGCTGACCGCCACCATGAAGAAGGCCAAGCCCACGGTGTTCGTGGCCGTGCCGCGCGTCTACGAGAAGATGATGGACGGCGTGGTGGCCACCGGCGCCAAGAACTCCGGGCTGAAGAAGCGCATCGCCGCGTGGGCGCGCCGCGTGGGCTACCGCACGGCGATGACGCGCCAGTACGGCTGCACCTTCAAGAAGCCCTGGCTGTACGGACTGGCGAAGAAGCTCGTGTTCGACAAGGTGCGCCAGGGCCTGGGACTCGACGAGTGGGCGCGAGGGAAGGAGGTTACGCGTAGGTGCCGCACGCTCGTCGTGAGTGCTGCGCCGGTGACGGAGGAGACACTGCGCTTCTTCGCCGCGTTTGACATGCCCATTTATGACCTCCTCGGCCAGAGCGAGGCAACGGCGCCCGTCGCCACCTGCTCGCCCGTGGAGCAGCGGTGGAAGGTAGTGACGTCCAACACGGATGATGCGTAGATCGGCACCGTCGGTCTTCCCATGCCCGGAATCGAGATCCGTGTGGACCCCCAGAACAACGAAATCATGTACAAGGGCCGCAACACCATGATGGGCTACCTGAAGCTGCCGCAGGACACGCTGCGCACGCTGGACAGCGAGGGCTGGATCCACACGGGCGATCAGGGCGTGAAGGACAGCGACGGCTTCCTGAAGGTGACCGGCCGAATCAAGGAGCTGATCGTGACGGCCGGAGGCGAGAACATCTCCCCGGTGATCATCGAGAACAAGGTGATGGAGCTCAGCTCCATCTTCAGCTCCTGCGTCGCGATTGGCGACAAGCGCAAGTTTATCTCCCTCCTCATCTGCATTCGCTGCGAAATGACGCCCGACGGAGAGTCCACACACAGACTGGCGCCCGACGTGAAGCGATTCCTGAAGACGATGGGATCGACCGCGGAGACGATCGAGCAGGCGATGACCGACGAGAAGGTGAAGGCCTACATCGACGGCGTAGTGGAGAAGTACAACGAGGTGGCGGTGAGCCGCGCCCAGCAGATTCGCAAGTGGTGCATTCTGCCGGAGGAGTTTACGATCGGTCGCGGCGAGCTGACGGCCACGATGAAGCTGAGGAGAGCCGTGGTGCAGGAGCACTACGCGAAGGAGATTGATGCCATGTACCAGTGGCCTGTTTGTTGCTCAGGCGTGTGAAACAATGAAAGGAAGAAGCACATTTACTTCTTGCTCTTCTTGGGCAGGTTCTTGGAGCAGCAGCACTTCACAGAAACGAGCACAATGACCACAATCACGATAATCACAACCACGATGAGGAGAATCAGACTCCACACCTGGAAGCAGCCCCAGAAGCTGCTGGACTTGTTCAGCTCACCCGAGAAGCTGCCCACCATGGTCATCTTCTTTCCCTCGAACTTGATGGACATGTCGGAGGTCTTGCCGACAGAGGACTTCCAGCCGGCGAACAGGTCGACCGTCAGGAGCGTGCAGGAGATGTCCTGGATGTTGTAGGTCTTGCCCTCCTTCATCTCGGGGGAGCAAGTAAGATAGAGCTCCTTGACGGCGTTCACGTTGTTGCTCTTCACCGTCATCTTCTCGAGCAGAGCGTCATACTGAGCGTTCACTAGGAGTCACTATCTGAACACGGCTCATACGCTTGTCGGTGGCATCAGCCTTCTTGGTGGTCTTATAGGTGTTTCTGAAGATGAACATGGAGTCGCCCTTGCATCCGCTCTGGGGGTACACGTTCTGCTTGATCTCCACACCGCTCACATAACCGTTCAGGCTGCAGCTAACATAGGCAGTGCTTCTGCCACTGTACTTGGACACGAAAGAAGAACCGCAGTCGTTGGTGTAAGTACCGCAGGCTACACCGTGAGCAACAAACCGCAGAACGCACATCCACAGAGCGCAACGGCAAGGATAGTAGCAAAAACAAAGAACTGGTTCATTCTAGATAGCGTTTTTTTTTGAGACAGAGAATAGTGGCTCGTTTATGTCGTCCCACCGTACAGGTCCAAACTATTGCCGCGTTGTCTTTTACACAAACCATCTTCCGAGAATGGGAATAGAATTTGCTGCGATTCGTGTGTACGAATGCGTTTTTTGTTTATTGGAAAGCATAGAGCCGAGTTGCATTCATTCCATCGATTGGAGCGTTTCTGGTACGAATGAACTGGGAAGACCAGAGGCATCACCCAATTTGAATTCCCAAGTCGAGAGACACATACATCTCCAAAAGGCAGTAGTCAACAAACAGACAGTGTAAACACATACTACACTGCAGTCTTCACGCACAATCCGTCATAGAGTAGTATCGTGATGTACACATGAACCGCTTCACTCGTCGTCGGTAAAGTCGTCGGGGTAGGTGGGGCACTCGAACTCCGGGTTCATGCGGAACTTGTCGCCCACGAAGCTGAAGGAGATCAGTCGGCTGCGCAGCACGTCCATGTCCACGTCGAAGTGCTTGTTGTCGCTGAAGTCCCTGTAGTTGTCGTTCGTCACGATCAGCCCATTTTCCTCCATCGCCGTCTTCACGACATACAAGTCATCGTAGGCCTGGCCCGGCACCACGTACACCTGCTTCTTCTGTCTCATTGCCTTCAGCAGCTCCTGGTCCTTCTTGGTGATGATCATCGTTCCCTTCTTGTTCGTGCTTTCTAAGAAGTCGTGCGTGACCGCGTACGCGCGGCAGCCCAGCTTCTCGAAGTACTCCACTGCCATCTGAATGCACTTCGCGTCGAAGCGGTCCTTGTTCAGGTTGCGTGCCACGTTGTACCCGTCGATCACGATCAGCCAGCGCGGGTCGATCCTCGCGCCCAGGTACGCCACCGAGCGGCCGTTCTTCCTCTGGCGCTTCAGCAGGTACCGCGCCTCCTTCTTGATCTTCTGCTCCTTCGTCAGCTTCTCTCCCTTCGCCGCTCTCTCATCCTCCTCGGAGTCCGAATCGGAGTCCGAATCGGAGTCCGAGTCCGACATCACCACACGTCTCGGCTTGCCCACCTCTCCCTTCGCAGGCTCCTTCACAGGCTCCTTCACAGGCTCCTTCACAGGCTCCTTCGCCGCCTCTCCCTCATCCGACTCGTCCGACTCATCCGACGAAGCCGCCTCTCGCTGCACGAGGAACACGGGGTCCTGGCCCGCGGGCGCCGCCACGTCGCCCAGCTCCAGACCCTCGTCGCCGCCCGCGATCTCCTCCAGACTGGCGGCCTCGCCCACGCCGCGGATCTCGCCGTTGCGGTCCTCCAGCAGCCCGTAGCCCATCAGAATGCTCAGCGCGTACATGATGAAGGAGGCACGCACAGAGCTCTTCACGGTGTCCACACTGGCATGGCTCGTCATCTCCCGTGTCGGCAGTGCAGACAGCTATGCTTCACACCCCACCGATTCGCCCACCAGAATGTCGCCCAGAATGGCCACGCCCGCGCAGTCAAAGTACTCCTCGTTCACCGCGGAGAGGTCCGCCTCGTCCACCGTCGCCGCGCACTCCACCACGGTGGCCTCGCGGAACAGCGAGAAGAAGGGCGCGCAGGCGGCGGCGAAGGCCATCGCGGGCTTGTCCATGGTCTCGCTGGGCTCGTAGCTCATCAGGAGGAGGGAGTTGTTGAGCACGAGGAAGTGCAGACCCAACACGATGGCGGGCAGGATGTCCTTGGCGTGCACGGGGTTGCTGCAGTAGCACACGCAGAGCGTCGAGAGGAACTGATAGAGCACCTGCACGGCGATGTACACGCGGATGTTCTCTGGGCGTCACACCGCACGCAGGGCCGCACGCGTGTCGCGGTTGGAAACGACGATCACGTGCGGCTCGGTCATGTCCTCCTTCTTGCGCTGGGGGTCGTTGAGCAGGACGGAGATCACCATCAGCAGCACCGTCATCATACGCTGCAGGATGCAGCCGTTGACTGGCGTTAAGAACCCAGCGCACGGCGTCTCAGGATATACTTCAGCTCGTCCTTCTCCCACCGCGCCAGCAGCTGGCGCATCGAGAAGGACAGTCGCACGGCGTACTGCGGCACCACGTCCAGATTGATCTATGCTTCACCCACCGCCGCCGCGCGCACGTTCGTCCACAGACAGCGGATCACGTTCAGGAAGCGCAGACCGAACAGCCGCACGCAGACAGCGTCCTGCTCCTCCGCGCTGCGGCCGCGCACCTCCTGCTCCAAGGCGTGCTGCTGCTGCGAGCACAGCCCGAACACGTATTCCAGCGACTCGCGCGTCTCGTACGGCAGGTCGCTCACCATGCTGCTCATGTTGTAGTACACCGAGTCCAGGAAGCTCTCCTTCATCGCGTACACGCCTCCCAGATAGGCGCGCGCACGGCCGAATCCGCGGTGCAGGAGGAACGCGTACTGGAAGCACCACGACACGTCACGCAGCAGCTCGGCGCCTGTGTGTGAGAAGGGGGAGAAGAGGCCACGGGGCTTGGCCTCGCGCTTGAGTATCACGAGGCCCAGCAGCAGCCAGACGCACTGGAAGAGGAAGACTTCGTAGCGGTCCTTCACTAGGCGTGAGAGGGGAAGGGTGAACGCACCGTCGGAGCCCAGAGCCGCCGCCATCCAGTTGGCGTCCAGCACGATGTTGTACTTCTTGTGCAGCGCGTCACGCAGATCGGAGAGGGTCTTGGCGCGGTCGCTAGGGTGGAATGGAACGGAGTGGGGTACTCGAGGAAGGAGGCCAATTGGGCAATGTCGTCTTCGGAGCAGTTGCGCTGGATCTCGTATTGGATCATCGAGAGCTAGGTGTGGGGAGAGCAAAAGACGAATACCTCCTGGAAAACGACCTCCATCAACGATTCACCGATATCCAGCGATTTCGCAGCGGGCAGGTCCTGCATCGCAATGATGCCCGCAGCCTCGATAATACGGTTGCAGTACACGACCACATTGCTGAGATTGCACGCGCGTGAGGACGTGTTGTTGATACGATGGTTGATCGTGCTCACGACGCCCTTGCACCACAGAGGGTAGTATTCTTCCAACGCAGGAAGCTCCTACCCATCAGTACAAGGAGCGAGTGGCCCACAAAAGAACTCAGGTTCTCCAGGGTCGGTAGATGTAAGTCCTGGGTTACCGACTCGGTTCCAGGAATCACCTTAATGGAGGCGGTATTCTCCCTGTTGCTCTTCGCCCGTCTTCCCAATCCACGAGGACGTTTCGGTGTCTTGCAAAACTATACTTGAAACCAATACATCAACAAAAACGGCCATCGGAACGTGGGAGACCCAGGAGTCCACCTCGATCTCGTTACTGCGTGGAATCGGTCTGTCTATCCATAAGGAATTACACAGAAAAGCACCTCTGTTGAAAGTGGCAATTACGAGGCCCCCGGTGTTCATCAGGTCAGATCGCATGCGGGGCTTCTTTCCGCTATTCGTTACGCATGTAAAGCAGGGTATACGCTCCAATCCCATTCTTAGGCATTCTTTGGATCGAATTCTAGGTGGTGAAGGTACAGAAGTGAATCTACCAAAACAACAGTCGATAAAGGAAATTAGACTTGTTATAGTCTATTAAACTGAGAACGAAATACCAGTCGGTTTCTGGCTTTATTAGACCCACTTGTGATCGTAAAAGCAGGAACAGTGAGTTTTTCCAGCTCTGTCCAGCAACGAAACCGTGTGAAGGGAACGGGTCATAAAGAGTGGTTGACTGAGGCGGTTAACAAACAATCCAAAGCAACTAAGTTCCTAAACACCCACTAGGCACTGAAGGCTCTACCCCTGCTCTTCCCGTAGGCTAACAAAGGTCTAAAGATCAGGCGCGTGCTCCATCGCCACAAGGAAATCAAGCAGGTGGTTTGCGAACAGGGATCGGGGCGTGCAAAACAGCTCGATGTTGTTATGACCGGCGGCGGGCTACGTCTGACGTGTACAACCCACTTCCACCACAAACAGACACTTGTACCGCAAATCCTCCGGAACGAGCGTGAAGAGCGCCTTCGGATGGGACAAGGGCACGACGCAGTCGCACATGCCGTGGATGAACGTGACGGGGCTGCTGATGTCCTTGATCTACGGAGAAGCGGAGATGGAAGGAATACGATGTCCACGGTCTCGTAGAGGTCGCGCTTTGCGCTGAATCGCAAGTCGAAGACCAGTCGGTAGATGGACATGAAGCAACTCTGGAGATGAGGGGAAGGCGAGGGAAGGACCTGGAGAACGACGCCTGCCACTCCCCTGGAACGCGTCTTTGACGCGTAGACGGCCAAGTAGGCACTTACGGCGCTTCCTAATGAATGGCCGTAACTAGAATTCAGAGGCGAATGGAAAAGATACAGAATGATTTGGTTGTTCCCAATCCCCATGGTGTCGATCATGTAGTTTAGAACGGTGCAGGCGCAGGCTTGGACCGATTTCTCGTTGGGAGTCCCTCTGCACGTCAATTTCCTTTTATACAGCATACCCACACAGTCCATATCCCGGATAGTCGTATCCGATCACATCTACAAACAGATGCTTCGACATCCACAGGAAGAAGCCCATTCTACTCGTCATCGAAATGGAGTGGAAGAGAAACAGATTTCCAATGTCCTCTGCATTTGCATGGCTGTACAGCACAGTGTAGCGCGATTGGCTCGACGCCTTCACATACACGCATGGGATGCAGTTCCCTGCCGAGTCCTTACTACGATGAAGGGAGGATTCGAGCCATTCACATTTCAAATAAACTGCCTCGAAAAAAGGGGATCGTTTGTGCAGTAGGTGCATCGTGGAGGCAAGTACAGAAAAGTAGAAATGAGTTTATTCAACATCACCTCTCCGATTCTGGGGATCATGAGCGGCAGTCGTGAGGAAACAAACACACAACACGATTGTCCAGGAGTTCAAGTACTTTCTCTTCTGGAGGATGCCGCTCTAAGGGTTACACCGTTTCGGAATGGCAACGGATAACACATACACGCACTTGTCTTTCAGAGGCTCCGGCTCCGTCAGCGCGTCACCATCTTCTCCAAACAGCTCCCGGAAGGAGCCAAGGATCTGAACGGTCTTCACACCATCACCTCGCTCGGGAATCTGTATGTTCGATTGATTCAGCACCAACAGATCGCAGTGGTCAAAGAGCCGAACGCACTCCGAAACTGGATGTGTCGACAGTGATGTGCCCAAAATGAGAAGCAAGTCGCAGACTTCAGATGCTTGCTTCATCCACTCCATGGACGTACTGTCCACGCACTCGTTGTAGAATACAATGTCGGGTTTCACTACACCCCCACATGGGCAATGCAGCACGCTTCCAGAACGATAGGCCTGCTGGAGGAGAGAAGAGTCGATGCTCTTTCTGTATGTGAATGAGATGAAGAGGGAATACCCACACCGGAGACAATGACCCTGATGGAGAGAACCGTGGAGGTTGGTGATGGGGCAGTCGATGCAACTCTCCAGTCCGTCGATGTTCTGTGTGAATATATGTTGGATGTTGTGGAACTTGGCTTGCATGGCCTTCAGCCACAGATGGGTCACGGAAGGGCGAAATTCATCTATCCTAAACTAGAAAATGGCAGACTCACTTAATGAAAGGGACTGGATGCAGGAGTAAAAAGAGAGAGGGATTCTCCTTGAAGACGGAAATGTCGAAAACGTCTTCAGGAGAATAGTGTGGAGGTAGTGTATGCTTGATCCGGTCAAAGAAGCCATTCTGATGCTCAGAGGCAAAGAACGCTGAATACCTTCGATCGGAAGTCAGGAATTCCAGCATCCACACTCACCCCGCGCCCATTATGACTACAATGTGTTTCTTCGAATAGAGGAATTGGGCGCCCTCTTCCTGATTCCCCTTGTTCTCCAGTACAGAACGGATGACATCCTTATCCCTTGTTGATTCAGCATTTCCGCTTTGATGCATCTCTTCGGAATCACTCCAACCCTCCAATGCCGATACTCTTCACCATTATGACTGCCCTCCCGTTCTATCCATCAATCTTCGATTCATTTCCATACTGCGCTTCATGCTCCAGAACAGGAGAGTGAATTCCTCCCGCCTTCATTCAGAGTGTGTTCAACAACTCTGGGACAACATGATACAACTTAAGAACTCTCTAAACGAATCAGGTATAGAGCATAAGCCCTCCTTCTCCTCGTCCTTCATATCATAGGCAGTCACTGAACATGGAAAACCAGCGCCCGACATGATACCACGGATGATGCCTCCCACATACGAGCAGCAACTGAACTCTCCGAGTTCCTACGTCTCAGCATCACTCACAGCATGTACCTTCGGAACGGAAATAAACTTGCTGCAGAGAGGCTGGTAGTCCGTGAGGATGTACTCATTGTCGTTATCCGTGCCCTTTCCAGCGAATCGATCGTCCTTCCAAAGAGGTGATTCCAGCAGGGAGAGCTGATGAACTGCAGGACGTCCATCAGCTTGGTGGGCCTCCGTCCCGGCTTCACGCGCGGATACAACGACTCGAGAATCTTGAATCCAACCTCAAATCCCGCTTGATCCATTCTACCTCATCACCCGAAAACTGCAGTCCTCTCACTTTTGTTAACGTTCGGCGCTGCTCGATACTCTCCGTTTCTCGTAGCCGGATGAATTCAGAAAAACAGAAACGAGAAGGCACCTCATTGATCTAAACCGCAATTACGAGCCATAGAAGGGAAAAGCTAAATTTTTTTTTGCGTTTTTTTGATACGAAAGCGAGAACGAAACGCCCGGACTTCGTTCAAGCACCGCCAAAAAGAGGCCGGTAAGCAGAAAAACCGCGATTCCCATGCACATCAAGAAGGTCATCATCCAAGGATTCGGGAGTACAGCAGGGCGGAGAATCCCGAACCTTTGAGCGGGAATTATCGCGATCCGTAGGCACGCAAATGAGGTGAATTGTAGTGGCGGAATGATCCGGAAAGTCGAACTTCTTCAAAGGTAGGATTGGAGTCGTTCTGTTGAGAATAGCCATCCAGTTTGTGCTGAGCCCCAAGTTTTCTGAAGATCGACGAAGACACATGAAGGAGCTGTTTTATGTGGGAAGAGGAAGGCGTCGCTGAAGAGTAGAAAGGACGCCACGAAGCCGGTGTCCACTGCGCGAGTCGACATCGTTTTCGACAACTCGGACGAGCGCTTTCCGTTTGACTCTGCGGTGGCGTCTCCCCAGATTTGAGTCGGACGAGGTGGTCATTCGTCGCACGATCAGCGGGCTCCAACGGACTCCTCTTCTACGTCAACAACAAACTGTACACAAAGGGTGGCACTTCGATTTCCCGTCCTCATGCCCAGAATGAGATAGAGCTTTCTGGAGACGGCCGTTTCCCAGACAACCCCTACTACATGGTTGAGCAGGGCAGTGCCAAGCAGCTGTAAGAGCTCTCCGATGAGGGCCGTCTCCGACTCCTCAAGGAGGTCGCCGGCACGCGTGTGTTTACGAGGAGCGCCGCAAGGAGTCCACCGCCGTTCTGGAAGATACCAGTCTCAAGATCGCCCAAGTGCACGATCTCATCGAGGAGATGAACAACAGTCTGAAGGTGGGTATATGCTTATGATTTGAAGGGTAGGAGCTTGAGACGGAGAAGGAGGCGCTGGAGGAGTACGTGAGCCAGAGGATCGCGAGCGGCGCATCTGCGGTGCTCCTCGCCTCCTCCGACATCCGCGAGAAGGAGGAGGGAAGTGCTGGCGGCGTCCATAACTCATCGCCAGATCAATTCGCTGCATGTGAATCGCAAGCCACTGGCGGACACGCTCTCCTCCCTGCACGCCCAGTACGACGACGCGCGCGACCGCATCGAGCAGGCGCGCGAGGAGCTGGCGGCGCTGGACTCGGAGTCCTTCTCCGCGAGCGCCATGCTGTCGCAGATGGATCTGGACCGCTGCGCGCGCAGGGAGGTCACCGTGCCTGGAGCTGGACCTACCGAGGTGCGGCGGCAGGGCTGCAGGGGCAGCAGTCGCGGCTGCAGCAGGGCGGCGCAGGAGCGCGAGCGCCTGAGGCGGAGCGCGCGGCGTGCGTGGAGCGGCTGGCGACGGCGCAGCCGGCGCTGGCTGTGGGGCCACGGCGGGCGGAGGGCTAGGGCGAGGAGGTGCTGGCGGCGCTGGACAAGCGGGCGGAGCTGGCGGGCGGCGCAGGAGGCGCGGCGGCTAGACAGAAAGGGCTGGCGCGGTTTGCGTCGGACGAGGCGCGGCGGGCGGCGCTGAGAGGCGGAGGCGCGCGGCGCTGCGCGGAGGACGTGGCGGAAGAAGGCGGCGCTGGAGCAGGCGGCGGGCGCGCGCGGCAGAGAGCAGGAGCAGGAGCAGGTAGCGCTGGAGCGCTCGACGGCAGGAGGCGCGGCGAAGAAGGCGGAGCTGGGCGAGCGCAAGGCAGCTGCGGCGCAGCTGCAGGCGTGCGCGGCGCGCTGGAGGCGCGGTGGGCGAGCGCGGCTGTGGCGCGAGAACGAGGAGCACGCGGCGGCGATCGAGGCGGTGACGGCGGCGGCGGAGTAGCGAGCGGCGCGAGCTGGGCCGCTGGTTTGTGGGTGGGTGACAGTGTCATCAGATGCCCGGCGACGTGCGCTGCGGGCTGGAGGCGCTGGCGACGCTGGAGGGCGCGGCGGGCGTGGAGGCGGGCGCGGTGCTGGGTCCAGTGGCGACGCTGGTTCAAGCCGAAGCAGGACAAGTTCGTGACGGCGCTGGAGAACACGGCGGGCGCGCGGCTGTTCCACGTGGTGGTGCGCGACGACGCGTGCGGCGCGCGTGATCGCCCACTCACTACCGCGCTCACAAGAGCGGGCGCGTGACCCTACCCCGCTGGCGCAGCTGCGCGAGGCGACGACGCCGGAGTACCCGAACGACCCCCGCTGCTTCCGCTGCTGCGGTGCGTGGAGTTCGACGAGGCGCTGCGGCCCGTGATGGTGAGTCTGTTCGGGGAGCACGCTGCCGTGTCCTGACCTGGAGGCGGCGACGGAGGCGTGGCGCGGCTGTACCACATGGACTGGTGACCGCGCGCTATAGCGTGGCGCAAGCGCGCGGCGGGTACTGACAGCGCAGCAGCCGCCTGGTGACCAGGCGCGGCGTGAGCGCGAAGAGGCGGAGGCGCAGGCGAAGCAGGAGGCGGTGGCTGCCAACCAGCAGAAGCTGGAGGCGATCCATCAGGTGGTCTTGAGTGTGCGGCGTGAGGCGTAGCAGGAGCTGACCTGCTGACGCAGGAGACGCAGATCACGGCGGCGCTGTGTGGCTGCTGGCGTCCTCGCTGGCCGCCACACTGACCGAGGAGCGCGACGATCGACCGGCTCCAGCGCGGCGCCGAGCGGCTGGCCCAGCTGCAGGCGAATGCTGCCGAGGCTGCCGCGGCGCTGCAGGCCGCGCGCGACTCGCTGGCCACCCTCGAGGCGGAGCAGGTGCGGCC
>JANPWL010000027.1:0-155942 GCA_027406405.1 Blastocystis sp. subtype 1
AAACAGCAGACCCTATTAAAACAAAGTGGTGATCGCCTCCTTCTGCTTGTCGTTCAGCGACTTCGGCATAACCACTGTAATCGTGATGCTGGAATCGCGCTTTGCGACGGGAACTTGTGCACGGGCATACCCTCGCCCTCAATCTTCAGCACCTCTCCAGGCTTTCGTGATTTCCTCCTTCTTGAACTCCACACGGTGACCGTCCAGATGGGTCCAGGTGGCTCTTCCAGCCGATCAGTGCGTCCTTCAGGCTGATGCTGAAGTTCATCCGCGGATCGTTTCCATCGCGCGTGAACAGAGGGTGCTTCTTCTGCTGAAGCGCGATGATCACGTGGCCGGGGGTCCAGATCGGGATGCTGGTTGCCCTCGTGCTCGAAGGTGATCTGCTCGCCATCCTTCATGCCGCGCTCGATCTCCACCGAAATCATGTGCGGCTTCGTGACCAGCTTGTTGCCGTGGCACACGTGGCACGGCTTGTCGTAAGTCTTTCCCTTGCCGCCGCAGTTCCTGCACGGCTGCTGCACCTGCTGCACGAATCCGGGGGCAAGCTGCACACGTTGGAGAATGACGCCGCTGCCCTTGCACACAGGGCACGTGTGGACATGCTCGGGATCATCGGCACCCGTGCCATGGCAGTGCTCGCATAGCTCCTGGCGGTTGATGCTGAAGTTCATTTCGCGGCCGTTGTACAGGTCCTCCAAAGATACGGGCACGGTGGCCTGCATGTCCTGGTTTCTCTGCTTTCCGCCAAAGCCGCCAAAGCCGAAGATATCGGCGAAGGGGTTGAAGCCCTGCTGGCTTCCCTGCTTTTCTCTCTCCTCCACGCCCTCTTCGCCCTTCATATCTTATACTCTTCTTTTGTTTTCGTCCGACAGGCAGTCGTACGCCGCCTGGATATCAATGAACTTGGTTTTGCACTCGTCGGTCTTGCACTTATCGGGGTGGTACTTCAGACTCAGCTTTCGGTACGCTCTCTTGATTTGCGACTCGGAAGCCTTTCTAGCCATTACTCCCTCCTCCACTCTGTTACTTATCAATGCCCAAAATCTTGTAAAAGTCACGTCCAGCTGTACACAGACAGAACAGGGTGATCGTCAGCACAACCAATCGGTGTATCATTTTCCAAAAGAATTTCTGACATGAAGAAACGGAAATTGCTCCGATTTCGGGCGTCTTCCATGCGCACTGCATTCTTCCATTTGGGAGAAGACTGATGCGGGGTTTCATCTGCTGTGCAACTTCTGATGGTTGTGTGGAACAAAACGGGCTCCATGGTTCATCTTCGGTAGACGGAACTGTCGTACTCTCCAATACTGTCCAGTATGGACGCTGTTTTCTTCGGAGTAAAGTAATGCGATGTGACGGATTGTCCCTTGCTCGTGTAATCTCTCCAACATACTGTGCGTTACGTCACTCTCTATCCGCCTACTCTTTGTTTGTCCGTTTTGCGGATTGCTCTTGTCGATTCCCAGTTTCACTCGTTTTCGGCTCTCTGTTTATGTGGATCATCGAGTCAGTAGTGTCGCGCTTCTCTGAGGGTTGCGGGTTATCGCTCTGCGGGTTGCATTGCAAGGCAGTCAGTCTACTACTCATTTCGTTCACTCGTTCTGCACTGTAGGATGGATGACACGATGCGATTTGACAGCCACGGGTTCGGTGTCTGCAGCTCCGCATAGATCATCGGGATCCATCTACGTCTCACCCTTTCCAACACTTCCAACGGCTGAGTTGATGAAGCAGGCCACGAACGGGTTCACGAAGGGAATGGTGGAGTACCACCGCTGCTGTTCCGTTTCTTCTTCCGTCAAGAAGTCCCGCTGGTAGTAGCAGTCCTACAGTTGAAAGGGAGACAACGTCCACTCTCCACGTGGTCTGACGGCTGTGCAGAGCGTCGATGCACTCCCTGACGCGGCTTGCCGTGTCTGCAGAGCTGGTCCTATGTAAGAAGAAGGGATGCAATGCGACGAGAAATGGATCATCGTTTCTACGGGGAAGAACATGATGCCAGCCAGGAGGCATTGCAGCGGTGTGGTTATTTCCTTTGTGTCGGTGTCGTGTGTTTCGATGACAACAATCAAGCGGTCATACCGGACGGTTTCTCCCGCCAGGGAGTTCACCACGGTCCTGAGGCGCGTCGCATCCAGCAGTTCCAACAGCGAGGTGAGCAGCACGCCCGTGTCGACGTCCACAACCATCGATAGGGGACGGACGGATCGGCAGACGTACGAGACGCCGTACTGCACTTCCAGCGTTCTATGCGTCATCCCGAAGTGATGGTCACACCGCAAGAGTTCGCGCTGCTGCAGGAGGGACTCATCGATGATGATTGTGGTGGGTGGGTGATCGTCTTCAACGGTGGGGGGTCGAGTGTTTGAGGTGGGCGAAACAGGGAACGAGCAATCACACGGCGTCTCCCGCGGGTGATCTTCAGGAATGGGCGCAGTATCCACAGGATCCACAGGATGCTCCTCCGTGGGAGAGGCCTCTGCAGGTTGAGGGAGAGAGCCGTCGACCATTCCCTCCAGAGCCTCCTCGATGGAGGCGAAGAGCGCCAGCACGGGCTCGGGCAGGATGCGGAGGTACGAGTCGTTGGCCGAGATCTCGCGCAGGTACTGCTCCATGCGCGCCACCTCCTCCGGCTGCTCCGTGTGCAGTCCCGCGCGGACGATCACGACCGCGTGCAGGGCAACGGCGGCCTGGAGCGCCCCGCGCAGAGGCGCCAGCTTGGCAGTGGCGCACGTGATGGCGGTGGAGGAAGAGATGAGTGCCAGCTGGTTCTGGATGAAGTCCACGAGGTCTCTACGGGGAAGGAGGGACGACAGGCTCACGCCAGCACCTCGGGCGTCACCGTGTCCACGGTGGCCGTGGGCGGCAGGAGCTGTTCCTGCTGGAGTCGGTGCAGCAGCTCCTGGCCGTGCTGCCGTAGGTGGGAGCAGATGCCCTGCAGGACTGTGTTCTGCGGTTCCTGTATCTTTTGTCGTTTCTTGTCGTTGGCTGTGGTTTCACGGATGTGCTGTGATTCCTCGTTAACCGTCGCCTCCTGCGCTGGACGCTTCTCTGCAGGGCTTGTTGGTTTCTTCGGTGGTGAGCTTGCTTCGTCTTTGTCAGTCAGTAGTGAACTACTCTCATCTTCAACCAATGAATCCTCTCTATTAACCAACGAATCGCCTCTCTCTTCTCTGTCAGTCGGTTGCTTTGATCGGAAGTCCTTCTCCTCTCCTCCATCTGGGGATAGTCCTGCTTCGCTTTTCTCCACGCTCTCTGGCACGAACAAACTGTTTCTGCGTGGAGGTGGTGGCAACGCATGAAAGGATGACATTCCGACATTCCGCTGTTGCGCAATGTGACCGTCGAGCAAGGAAGGCAACTGGATCTACCCTCAAACTCATCCAGAGCATGCTACCGTGAGTGAGAGAAGGGGAGTGGGTGCAGCGGTCTGCAGCTGAGCCTGGAGCTGGGTGTGGAAGAACGAGATGTGGGACTGGCGCATGAAGCGCGTCTGTGGGTGAGGAGAGTGGCGACGAGTACGATGGGGAGGGGGAGATAGGCCTGGCAGTGGAGGAAGGAGGTGTAGTGAGTGAGGAGGGCACGCTGGGCCGAGGTGGCGCTGTGGAGGGATGGGAGGTCTGGAGGAAGAGGTGTGTGCTGCGGGAGGAAGAGGGTCTGTGCGAGCTGGAGGAAGAAGGGAGAGGAGTGGAGGGGCGGGAGGGGATAGAGGAAATCGGAGAGAAGCGAAGGGCTCGGAGAGGAGATAGGATTCGTGGCTTGGGGTTGGAGGGGGAGTGGGGTGCACTTCATAGTTGAAGGAGGCGGTGGGGAGCGAGAAGGAGATGGAGAGAGGGGAGGGGCTGCACGGTGGAGAGAAGGGAGGGAGAAAATGGACTGAAGAGAAAAGGTGTGTTCGGGGAGGGGAGGAGGAGGGTGGAAGAGGATCAGGTCGTCGTCCACTTCGATGTGGTGTGGGGTGATAGGGGGAGGAGGAGGGGGGAGGAGGCGGTACTCTGTTACGGATGGATGCGGGGGTGCGATCGGACCATGGTAGTGAGAGAGAGGCATGGATTGGGGAGAAGGAAGGAGGGAAAAGGCGAGCGAGACGATAGATTGGTTTTGAACTCGTAACGGAAAGTCCATTTCGATAGAACGAGGAACAAGCTCGCGTTGGAATAGAGAAGAGGAGGGGAGCTTGGACTGCAATTCCCCATCGTGGGGGGAGAGAGGGCCATCTCTTGCTCCTTTTGAGAGCATAGACTGTGCAGAATGCCTATAACGTCAGACGATAGGAATATGCTTGCTTTGCTTTGGACTGAGCTCTTTTGGCTTTCCGAAGGTAATCATCATTCCCTTATATCCACAAACAACGAATGAACAGTGCTGAATCTGGTTTGGCTCTCGAGGAGGAAGGGAAATGTAGCACTTGGCCAATCGCTCATCTTCCTTCCTTTCTTTCTCACACGCTTCCTCCAAGAAGTTGACGCCTCGGAATCGCACTTGCATACGAATAGTGTGGGATCCACGCCTGCCGCTTTTCCCTCCATGTGGAACAAACATCATCCAAAAAGAGAAAAAGCTATTCGTCATCTAGGAGACTGTCCGAGAACGAACCCATTTCGTCCTCCTCCAGATCGGGGAATAGTTTGCTTGCGATGCACTTGAACAACAGGCAATCCGTCTATCGCTCACCCCAACTGCCAACAACCCACTTGCACCGATATAACCAACAACCGAGCCTTTTGCATTCTCCTCGACATCTTGCTCCGGCTTCTTCGCCTCCGCCTTTTCCTTCCTCGGCACTGCCTTCTTATGCCGAACCCGCTCTGCAGAGAGGATGATCCGGTCCTTCTCCTTCTCGTCCAGCTCTTCAAACAGGTTCTCTCCCTACTCCTCAGCCTCCTCCACCGCCAGCACCAGTACCGACGTGTTCAGCTCGCCCTCCTTCCTCCGCGAGATCGACGGCGTCTTGAGGTTGAACGCGGCCGTCCAGTCGCTGTTCAGCCGCCTGCCCTCGAACGCGACGGGCTTCTGCTCCTTCGCGTCCTTCTCCTCGATCGTCGTCAGGATCTCGCGCAGCTGCTGCTTCCGCTTCAGCGTGCCCTTTCGCGACAGCTTCTATGCCTCAACCCTCCCGTCCGCTCGAACGATCGACGGCTTCTTCTTCTCCGCAGCCTTCTTCTCCGGCTTCTCTACCCGTGACTGGATGCCATCGCTCTCACTCTTCAGCTCGATGTGGTACACGCCCGCCGCTCTCTCGCACTCCTTCGCCGTCTTTCCCGGCACGCGCAGGCTGACCTGGATCCAGAAGAGCGGGCTGCTCGGCGCCAGCCGCACCGCCTCCACCGCCTGGCGCAGGTCGTTCACTTCCTTCTCTTTCCACTACCGGTCAGCGTCGCTTCTGAATCGAACCTCCACGAAGACGGGCTCGGGGGCTTTGGGCTTCTCAACAGGAGGTGTTTTGGTCTTTGGCTTCTTGACGGGGTTCTTTGTTTCCTTTTCCACCTTCTTTTCTGGCTTCTTCTTCTCTACTTTTTCCTTCTTCTCCTTTTCCGGCTTTTCCGTTCTTTCCGGCTTTTTCTTCACTGCCTTGTCCACCCTCTTCTCTTTCTTCTCTCCACTCTTCTTCTCCTTGCTCCTCACGCTAGGCGCGGCGGCGGTCACCATCTCATACACGGAGGGCGACGGCTCCAGTGGGAATGCGTGCGCCATCACGCTCGGCAGGTCCGCGTTCGAGCTGCCCACGATGAGCTCCGTCCGGCCCGTCTTCACGTTCTCCCGCAGGTACTCGTTCTTCCAGAAGGCCAGCGGCGGCATGCGGATGCGCGAGCTGCGGCGCACGGGCGGCGGGAACTCCGACGGCTCCGACGGCTCTTGCGGCTCCGCGGCGGACGAGTCGCTGTCCTCGGGGTCCAGTGGGATCACGCGCACGGAGGGGACCGTGACGTTGCGGCGTCTTCTCTTTACTGGAGCCTTCGCGGGCTGTGGCGCTGATGGAGCTTCCTTGTCACCTTCCACTTTCGTCTTTTCTTCATTCACCTTTTCCTGTTCCTCCTTCTCTCTCACTTCCTCCTCCACCACCACACCCTTCTCTTTCTTATTGTCCACCATCACACCCTTCTCCCTCTCCTTGTCAATCGACACATCCGATGGCTGCTGCGCCAACTCGCTCTCTGCGCCACATCCCCCGATGCGCGCCTTCCAGTCCTGGGGAATGCCCTTCTGGAAGGCATCACACACGTCCTGCTGGAAGCCGTTGGCGGCACTCTTCTTCGCATCTTCCTCTCCGATCAGAATGTAGATGGCGTTGTTGACCGTTTGAAAGTGAGTAGGATCGATAACGGATGACACTGGAGAGCACTTCCACACAGTGTTGTCAAAACAGCGAATGCCCTCGAAAACAATCGACTTCTCTCCACTTTGCAGGGAAACAACATATTTCAAATACCATTGCTTCAGACAGTGCTTCTTGTGATAATCGGAGGACTTCAGCGCCATTCCACGACACTGCTTGCACTTCCAGTTCGCATAGTTGGTTGTAGCCTTCATTCCAATACAACGCAAATGGTATGCGCGGTTGCATCCGCCCGTGCAGGAAACCAAATCCTCTCTCCCATGACAGAAATAGCACTGCTCTGATTTTGCCGGTTCGTCACAGAGCACAGAAACATATTCGTCCTCCTTGGATACTGCTGGGATTTCATCTTTGAATCGAATCTCCTTCTTTGGCAATAGAGACTTTTCTGAGTCTGCCAGAAGTGTAGATTCGGAATCAATAACACGATGTCTATTGGTGAACGGAAACAACAGCCCACTTACGGCTTTCGAGCGACTCGATTTAGAATGGAGTCTTCGCTCTCTTCTTCATCACTTAGTATGCTGTTTTCCTCCCTACGGGGCTTGATGGGTGAAACTAGGTTTTCCAGCTCCAGCTTCTTTTCGGAACTAGAGAAGGGATCCTCCATACTAAGAACTGCGGGTATCAGCAATAATCAGCGCTCTTCTTGAATTGAATGGAGTGGTGCTTTGTTCTTTACGCTATGTGTTTTTCACCTACTCTTCGTTTTCTATTCAATACAGCTGCAAAGTGAGTCTTCTTGACTGTATCTCTCCCACTCTCCTTACAAACCCAAATCCTGTTCTGTTGTACCAAAATGTGCTTTCTCTCTTATCTATAATCCAAACAAAGCGAGATTGAATTGATGGTGAACAGAATCGTTTTATTCGGTTATGCACTCGATTTCATTGTGAACAGAACACAGATTCACCGATTCAATTGTGATGGAGCGAAAACCGGAGTACTCCGAAACAACAAGTGGCTACGCTCATTTCATTCACACAACACGGAAGAAACAAAAATGCAAGGTAGTGCAACAGAACTGCTTTTGAATTGAGAGAACAAGATGGGATGGAGTATTCCAAATAAAGGTTACAGAAATGAATAGGGGCATCGATCCAGGGGTTCGCCTATTCCTTTCCTTTCCCCTTGTTCTCACCTAAAGATTGTTATTTCATTCCTAAATACTATCATGGTATGGTGCTTGTGACTTTTTCTTGGCGTGTGATAAATGAAATGAGGCGAACTGTGTTGAACGGCGTATTTACTCTGTCGTAGCCCAAGGAGATTAAGGACGTCCGCGAGTTTGTCATCGTCTCTAGAAGAAAGGATGCTTCTCGTAAGCGGCCCGTTTTGTGGGTGTAATGCCGTAGTGATCAAGATCAAGAAGAACGCCAACGGTGAGACGAAGTTCAAGGTGCGCTGCAGCAAGGTAGGCGACTTGTGTCACTCCCGGGTCTAATCCGATAGTACCTGTACACCTTCGTTGTGAAGGATGCTGCTAAGGCTGAGAAGCTGGCGAAGGCCCTCCCTCCTAGTAGGCAATCGATTGTGCGTGCTAACTCTCGTAGACACCCCTAAGGAGCAGATTTAAGCATGCTGGGAAGAAAGTGTTACTTTGAAAAACAATCACCATCTATTTCTTTGTTTCACACATTTCCAGCCTCTTTCACAGTGGGATTGCTGATTCGGTCTTTTCCAACATTCGTTCATCGACATGGTTTTTGTGGTCTCTGTCCTGTTCTTTCATTCAATCCCGTTGATTCTGTCCATGGATAGGCTGGAAGAGGATGATGTAGGGGGTATCGACGGATGGTATCGCATTCGCATTATTGAATTGTACCCCTGGGTCCCTTTTTCTTTTGGTGAGAAGCAGATTCTTGATCATTTCTAGGAATTCATTGTTGTACGTAGTTTCTTTCGCTTATTGAGCGTTTTAACGACCCAATGAACATAATTGGGCATTGAGATGGGCTTCTTGTGGAGCAGTCGGCATTAACCCCTTTCTAGGCAATATGTCTTACAAGCCCACTAAGCTGTACGTTAAGGGAGCGTTCCTCGGCTTCAGAAGGTAGGAATATTCATCCGGAAGGTTGTTCTCACGCCGTAGATCCAAGGTCCTTCAGAACACCAACCAGCACCTCGTTAAGATGGAGGGAGTGAACACCAAGAAGGACGCCGAGTTCTACTTCGGTAAGCGCGTTGTCTACATCTACAAGGTACGTCTGTGCGTCGCGGGTGGGAATGGCATCTGACCATGCTGTAGGCTCCTACCATGAAGAACGGTTCTCACTACCGCATGATCTGTGGTAAGGTGATGTGCGCTCATGGAGACAACGGTGTGGTAGGCGTTTTTGTGTTGAACTGACGACTAGGTCCGCTGCATCTTCCGCCGCAACCTTCCTTCCACTGCCATTGGCAAGACTGTCCGTGTGATGCTCTTCCCCAGCCGTGTGTAATGAAGGACAATTCGAAGGTTGATCAAGATTTAGCGCGTCTTTGTTCAACAAACCGCTCTGCAAAAGACTAACAACAATATGACACACGATCCAGTAGTACCGACATACCATCTCTCTCATGTCCTTCACCTCCACGATTCTTTCCGTCTGGATGGGTAGCCGTGCTTCGAGTCGTTTCCTAAGCGATTTCGTGATCGAGGGATGGAGCACGACCCGAATCGAAACGGACTGATCGGAAAGCATGTGGATGATAATCCGGGCTTTGCTCTCCTCTCGCTTCTTGATCAGCAATTCAAACGAATCATCGGAGAGAAGCCGCACAAAGCACCCCAGCATCTTCTCAATCTCCTCCACAGACTCCTTCACATTGCTTTCCTCCTCCTTCTTCACCACCGCTTTCTTCTCCTCCTTCTTCACCACCGCTTTCTTCTCCTCCTTCTTCACCACCGCTTTCTTCTCCTCCTTCTTCTCTGACTCCGTTCTCTCCTTCTCTTCCAACGCCTTCACTTCCTCCTCCACGCTCTTCTTCTCCCTCTCCTTCGCGTCGATCTCCGCGCGGACGCTCTTCTCCTTCCCTCGCAGCTCCATCAGCTCCTCGCACAGCTTTCTCGTACCGAGAATCCGCTCCAAATGGAACGAAACGCTCACCAGACTCTATTCTTCATTTCACTCCTTATCACGCACCCGATGGAATGACAGAATTCGTGCCTTTTTCTCCGCGACTGCGTCACTCAGCACCACCGGTTCCTTCTTTGGCGGGAGAATCTACGGATGAATGAAACGCCCCAGAACGACGGGAGAAAGGGAGGGTTCCTTGACGGCCTTCGCCGGCGGGTCAATCGGCGAGAGAGAAGGTTCTGGAATGGCACTTGTGGGCGGGCGAATGGGCGAGAGAGTTGGCTCTGGAATTCTTGGGGTGTGTGGGGTGGGAGGCGTGGCGTCGGCGGGCTTGGCGGGTTCCGCAGGGTCGACGGAGATACTTTCGGAGGAGGTGAGTTGGAGGGAGGCGGAGACGATGGAGGAGGCGTCGAGGGAGGACTGCGTCTTGGAGGGCAAAAAGTACTGGTCCAGGTTGAGGCTCGTCTCCACCTCCTTCTCGCGTGAGGGCTCTCCCGCCTTCTCCGTCATCTGTATCACAGGAGGAGTCTGAGTGGTTTGCGTCACAGGAGGAGTCTGAGCGATCGGCATCACAGGAGGAGTATGAGCGGTCTGAGTCGTTGGAACGGCTGGCGCCACGGGAATCGCCTGAGCAGGCTCGTCGGCGTCGGGCGGGTCCTGGAAGAGCTTCCGGGGCGTGACGCTGTCGATGACGCGCAGCTGCTCCTCCGCGCCGCCCGCGTACTTCTGGTTGCTCTTCACGCTGTGGATCACCTGCTTGCTGCCCGACCGCGTCACCAGCGGTGAGAACCGCTGCGGCGCGTGCGTCTTCTCCTCGCCGCCCTCCAGCGAGTCCTCCTCCACGCCCGCGCGCGCCGGCTCCAACAGCTGCGACAGGCGCCGCAGGTCCTCCGTCACCGTCGCGTCGAACTCCTCCACGCGCGCCGCGCTCGTCGACAGCCGCATCTTCTTCAGGATCTCGTCCGTCGCCTCCGTCGCCTCGGACGGCTCCGACGGCTGTGCCGCCAATGCCTCCGCCCGCTCGCGCCGCAGCGCCTCCGCGTACTGCTGCAGTTCCAGCGTGGAGTCCTGCTCCGCCTCCAGCAGCCCCAGCAGCCCGCCCGCCGCCTCCGTGCCCGTGTTACCCGTGTTACCCGTGTTACCCGCGGTGCTTCCCGTGACTGTAGCGGTGGTCTGGGAGGCCCGGGAGGCGCGTGAAGCTTGAGAGAGAGGGCGCGTGAAGATGGAGGAGCGGCGCTCGAAGTCGTTCAGCTCCTGCATCAGACGCGCCTGCACCTCGCCCAGACCCAGCGTCGCCCGCCGCGACTCCGACGCGCGCGCGGACCCGGTGGCGTCGGAGTCGCGCGAGATGGACATGGAGGAGTCGCTGGAGGGCTCCACCTGCTGTGACACTTGGAGCAGGTCCTGCAGCGCCACCGTCTCCTCCGCGTCCATCGCGCTCGGCGACTCCGACGCGCTGTTCGACGCCTCCAGCAGCGCCTGCACGCGTGACAGCCGTACCGTCTTGTCCTCCACACTCGCCGCGCCTGCCACACTCGCACCGGCGTCTGCAGTGCCATTGGGGCTTGTTGCCTGCTCGTCGTTGAGAAGCGCTTGGAGTTCCTGGAGGTCGGCTGTCTGGCGGCGCGAACCGCCCGCGGGGGAGAGGAGGGAGGAGTCTTCCGAGGCCGGTTGCGGCGCGCCGCTGAGGATGGAGAGGCTGAGGGTCATGGAGAGAGGAGGAGGAGACCGCAATCGCTGCGATGCGCGGGAGAGGGAGGGAATGTCCGGCTCGGCCTGTCGTTGAGAAGAGGGAAAAGAGGTACGTCGAACTGAGAAAGATAGCTGGAGTTGCGACTCGTTTCCGGACTATCGGGAGAAGCCACCTCCGTTACGGCCGTTGCATGCGTGGTCAAGTCGCTCTCCACCTATACGTCAAAAATTACAGTTGGAAGCAACGCGCTGAAGAAGGGGAGTCAAGGATGTGACCGGCTCCGATTCGCTGAAGTCCACGATGGCCTTCTTCCCGAAATGGATTCGCTTGGCAGATGCAGTTCGCTTTTCAGATAGGCAAGGGGTCAACGGCTTTGATTTGCGAGGAGTCGCGCGGGGGTGGAGTCATGGGCTCGTTTTCGACAGCAGACGAATCGGGTGACTCTTGGTTGATCAAATCCTAGCCATAAACCCAAAGCGAAAGCAAATCGACTTCCAGCTCTCCAATATTCACTGTCTTTCCACCCACTTCCTCTTCCCTGTGTGGAATATCTGCCTCCATATTTAGAATCGTGTCAATCGTGTTTGGAACCACATCCTTCACAGGCGACTCTGTGCGTTCCGTTTCTGTCTCCTCCATCTTTTGCCGTTTGTTTGCTACATAATAATTCAAATTCGAACAACAGCGCACTATTTGCACTATTCTCCATCTCCTTCTCCGATTCTTCTACACATAAGAGGTACAGATCATTCCTTACCAAAACCAACGTCTCTACCTCGTTTTCCAGAGCTGTCTGCGGATGAAGGCGCACAGGATGGCATACCCATTCTTATGACGAAACGAAGCGAAAACACTTCCTTTGGAGAACAAACAGTCCGTTTCTGTCGATTTCTCCGCATTTGATCGTGCTCTCAAATTGTGGGGGAATGGGGGATTCTGATACAACAAACAGCCAAACAGGCCTGCGTGTAGTTGCACGGGAATCGACCCGTCTTCCCGTTCAGTCTGCCCTCCCACCATCCGCTCGGATCCTCACGAAGCACCTCGATGCAGTCGCCCTCCTTGAACGCCAGCTCCCCCTCCACCGCCGTGTCCAGCGAGTACAGCGCCCTCACCATCTGCAGCTCCTTCTCACCTGTTCCCTTGGGTTGCTGAACTGTCATGGGCTGAGCGTTCACCGGATTCCCTTGAGAACTCACCGGATCGGTTTGAGAACCCACCTTATCCGTTTGAGAACCCACCTTATCCGTTTGAGAACCCACCTTATCCGTTTGAGAACCCACCTGACTCGATTGTGAGTTCGCCTGCAGGCGTGACACGGCGGGGTAGTCGGTCACCACGGGCGGCTCGGCGCAGCTGAGGGCGGGCAGCGCCAACGCGGGCGGCACGTACTCACGCTCCACGTCCTCGCCGTCCTTGATGCGCTCCACCAGCGCCGCCAGCCCCTCCAGCACCTGCTGCACCGACGACCCGGAGAAGCCGCTCGCGATCGTCGCCATCGCCTCGTTCTGGCACTGCAGCAGGTACATCTCGCACGCCACCAGCGTCGCCGTCTCCTGCCGCAGCAGCGCGCCGCCCACCGCCACCAGCTCCGCGAACCGCTTCCGCAGGTACTCGCTGTGCTCGCGCAGCATCGCGCTGTCGTGCTCCATCTTCACCCGGAACCGGTCCGCGTTGCTCGAGTCGCCGCGCCGCTCGTACAGGCTGCACTTCGCGCGATGCGAGTCGTAGTCCGTCAGGATGTTCTTCCGCGTCTTCACCACCTTCTCCACCGCCGCGAACTCCTGCTTCAGCAGCCCGTCGATGCGCACGATGATGTGGGAACGCAGAACGCAGATGATGGCGCGCCGCGTGTAGTCGTACTCCGCCTGCAGGGCAATGTGCAGGTTGTTGACCGCTTCTCGGTACTCCGTCATGTCCTCCGTGTCCACCTCGCTCTTCATCGTGAAGTGCAGCAACTCGTCCGCCAACTTGCGATTCGTGTCGCACCAGCTGTCCACGTTGTGGATGATGGATACGCACTGCGAACTGAGCAACTTCAGGTTGCTCTCCAGATCGGCAAAGTCGCGATAGGCCAGATCGAACTCTGCGTCTCTCGTCATCTCCGCCTGGCCGGTGGCCACCTTCAGCTGCTGGCTGATCCGTCGTTTGGTTGTCTTTAGGGTTTTCACGAACTTGTCCATCATAGCAGAATCACAGAAATGAGTGCATCCCGGAAAGGGTATCCGCCGTGAAAGGGATCAAGATGGGCTGAAGGGAAGGGATTCCGTTCCTCTGCTGCCCACTTGAAGTGCACCCGACATATAATGCATTGAGAAGGGGAAAGTGGAGTTGTTGTGTATGAAAACGAAGTGAGTGTGTTTCACACGAACAAACACACACACGGAGCGTCCGCGTACAGAACAACTGCCCCTGAAATGGAATACTTCTGACTCGTCTTCGCACAAATACCGCCGAGAGAGTACTCCTGCTCGTCACTGCCCCTCACAGACCCCACCTTGTTCGGCTTTATCAGCACATCCCGGTCCGGAATCACGGTGTACTTGCCTTGCGCCGTCGATTTGATCTTCAACCCCCACAGCGTAGTGAGTTGGCAGTTCTTCGTTGTGAAGGTAATCTACTGGGAATTCGCACCTCTGAATCCCACCTCGAAGAAGGACGCGGGCCGCATGCCCTTGTTCCCGATGGTTACCGACATGCAGAACCCGCCGTCCCACCGCTGCTCGTTCGCCGTGCTGAACAAGCCCTGCCACTGGTTCTCCGGCGCAACGGTGCCGATCGTGGATGATGACGGCTCTTCTCCGGGATAGTAGTCCGGACACTGCTCGCACGTCTGGAAGTTGCGCTACGCATGATGCGCAGAGCGAAGGACCACGGAGGAGTAGTAGCAGGTGTTGATGGTCTGTCCGCCACACAGCGCCTCCACAGAACTAACCTTCAGTCTCCTCACACACCCTTACGTGGGCGTAGCGGATACGCACTGCCGCGGCGCCTGCTGCAGCTGCTCCAGTGACACCGGCGCCTTCATGTAGTCCACCAGCTCCGCCATGGAGGCGAACACCACGCCGCTCTTTCCCGCCACATATTGCAGCACCTCCTACACTTCACACCACCAACCCATCGCCACCTCCAGCGCCGCGCGCCGCTGCGCCTCGTCCTGCAGCAGCCACGACGCCGTCAGCCCGATCACGAAGGGCGCGCGGCCGTGCTCGTAGTGCAGATCTGCGCTTCATCCATTCCGCACGTCGGAACCGAAATTGCTCTTCAGCAGCTCCACGATCTCCACGCGCGACCCGGGCGGATCCTGCACGGTCACCGCGGCGAAGGCACCGTCCACCAGCGCGGGCAGCGGCACCTCCCACAGCCCCGCGTGCGGCGCGGTGATGCCACGCTGGCGCCAGTGCTGCTCGACGGCGCCGAAGTCCAGCGTGTAGGGGAACAACAGCTCGGGCGCGGTGGGCTCGTAGGGCACGCTGCTGTCGTAGGCGAAGCCGCGCTCCGCCAGCACCTCCAGCATGGCGTCGTTGTACTTCAGGTCCGGCGCGCGGAAGCCGGTGATGGCGGCCTCGGGAATGCCGGCTACTGCTCAGAGCCGTTGCAGGCGCCAACACAGCCGGGCGATGTACTCGCGCGCCTTCACGATCTCGCGCTCCCACTCGGACTTGGTGGTGTGGGGGCCGGTGTTGTGGTGGACGGAGTGCAACGCCACCTCGTGGCCCTCCAGGTACAGCTGCTTGGTGAACTGGTACTGGTTGTCGTTCGTCTGCGTGAAGAAGGTCATCTTCGGACGACACCCGAACGCGTCACGTGCCTACGATGAAACGCCCGTGTTGACCCCACGGAGGTGGTTCGCGCCACGTCCATCATGGCGGAGAAGGTGGTGGGCGTCTGTGCGTCGTCCCATGTGATCGTCACGAACTGCGGCGTGGCGGCGGCATTGCCCAGAGGGTGCGTCGTGGCGGCGCAGCGGCAGACGGGCGAGGCGCAGTGATGCGGCGAGCAGGTGTAGGAGGAGCACAGGCCGCAGTCCAGCGGGCAGGAGGCGCACGACTCGTCCGCGGAGCAGTCGCCGTCGCCGCAGTAGCTGCGACTCTCTTCGGCCTTCGGCGGCACTGTGGGCGCCACGTGCGGTGGAATTGTGGGGGTCACTGGGGGCTGCGTGGGAGCCTTGGTAGGAGCCTTGGTAGGAGCCTGTGTGGAGGTGGCGGTGAAGGAGAGGGCTTGGGCGTACTCGGGGAAGCCGTAGGGTTCGGTGTGGAGAAGGACGACGAGGGAGTGGGTGCCTTCGGTCAGGGAGGGGTGAAAGGAGTGCCTAGAGGTGAGGAGGAGGGAGAGAGGCCACGTGTGGGTGGTGGAGGCGGCTTCGCGGCCGTCGAGGATCCAGCGGACGGTGGTGGGGGTGACGGAGGAGGGAAGGAGAAGAGTGAAGGGAGTGTTGGCGAGGGAGGAGAGGGGAAGGGTGCAGGAGGCGGAGAGCGGGGAGGACAGCTGGAACTGGATGGAGGCGGGACGGATGACGGCGAGGGAGTAGGAGGTGGAGAAGATGGCGTACGGGGAGGAATCGTGGATGGAGATGATGATGGAGTACACGCCCTGCGTCGCGTACCAAAAGCTTTCTCCGTCCGAGAAGACCGCGCTGCTGATGGGCAAGCACTCCGTTGAAGAGGACTGGAGGTGGTGCATGAAGTGGACGGACTCGTGGTTTATCCCCTTCACAGTGAACTTGATCGTGAATCTACTGATTATGTTTTGATGCGAGGAAAACCGCGCATTTGAGCTCGGCGGACAGAACTGTACACCAATATCCAGCGCCTGCTGCAACGACGATACGGAGATGGACTGCAAAGTCGTAGAGGACAGCGGCGTGTCCTGTCCGATTGTCGATGCGGGACGAACCCATACTCTTTCCACGATAGCGGAATGACACAGCGACAGGAGTAAAAGCGATAGGAGAGGAAGGAACATCGGAATAATGAGAGGGGCCAAACGAAGAGAACTGACCCCATCAAAGGGAAACAGCTCGCCCGTAGCAAAACAAACAAGCGTAGTATTATACATTAACCAGCCTTCATGGTAACATGAGCTAATTGTGAGAGGATGGCAGATACGCGTACACATCAACTGTGCATTTCTCGAAAGCCCCTTCTGCAGCTGGTCAATCACCGTTCCACACATGTGCATAAAGGAGCAAACATTTCCGTCCAATTTCTGGAAGTCCAACAGGTAAGCGTGCTCCTGCACCTTGTACAGCTGCAGCCTCATCTCCGTCATGTGATCCACATGGTTCGCATGGAACACCTGTCTGCATCGAATCTGGTACTCATTCTCTAAGAACCACTCGTAGCCCAGGAGTTGGATGGTTCGGCACACCTCGATCATGATCACCGCAGCATCCTTTCGCGATTGCACGCCCAGGAACCACCTCTTGGTTTTGATCACTACGCCTTACATTTCACCCCGTCCTCCACTTGTGTCGTTCATCGTCTGGTTTCGCACTACACGTGAAGCATTGCATCCATCCCACCTCTTCCTCCCATATCCGGCGTTTCTTCCGTCGGAGCGATTTCACTCTCGCGGATCTGGTTCTGGCGCTCCATCTTCAGCGCCTCGTCCAACTTCAATTCGTAGGTCACTTTCACGGGAGACGTGTGCTTCTCGTCCGTGACCGCGGCCAGCACGGCAGAACGGTCCATTCCCTTGAACGGGCCCTGCATCAGCAATTCCAGGAATTCCGGCTTGTTCACATGAACCGTGCTACATATGACATGTCTCCGCTTCCACGACATGTTTTTATTCTCGTACTCCTCCCACGGCACCTGCAGGTACGGAGGGCAGTTTACCAAAAACCAGGGCTCTTTTCGGATTTCGGGGATGGTGATGCGCTTCACCGGATCGTTCATCAGCATCTCCGGAATGATGTCGCGGCCGCCCTTGGAGAGAAAGCTCGGCAGGCGGTACACACCATCTGCGAATCACCACGTCCACTGGAATCGACTCTTGATTTTGCGAAACAGCGCGGGGATGTTCTCGTCATCGAAGGGCAGGCGGCCGCACAGAAGGGCGTAGAGAATGACGCCACAGGACCACACATCCACCTCGGGGCCGGCGTACATCCGGCCGGAGATCACCTCGGGCGCAGCGTAGTTGGGGGAGCCGCAGGACGTGTCAAGAAAGTTGCCGTCCTCGAGCCAGTTCGCGAGACCGAAATCGGCAATCTTGATGTTGTTGTGCTCGTCCAGAAGAAGGTTTTCCGGCTTCAGGTCACGGTGCACGATGTTGTGCTTGTGGCAGTACTCCACTCCACTGATGATCTGCTGGAAGAAGCGCCTCGCCTCGTTTTCGGGTAACTAGCAATAAGGCAAGCATCATGTGACGCACCCTCCCCTTGCGGACGATGTAATCGAACAACTCGCCCCCGGGAACATATTCCATGACCAAAAACAAATCAGACGGAGTGTCGATCACTTCGTATCTAAAAGCTCATGAAGAGGAGGAGAAAGACCCACAGACGGACGATGTGGGGATGCTTGAAGGAGCGGAGAATCTGGATCTCTCGTTTCACCTTCTCCGACATTTCAAGCTGTTTGATTTTCTCTTTACTCAGAATCTTAATCGCCACCTTGATTCCAGTAGGCATGTGCGTTGCCACTACGGATCAGCGCAACTAGCGATGCTCGTACATTTCACCTTGCCAAAGGATCCTGCTCCGAGTGTCTCTTCCAAACGGTAAGGACCCACGTAGGCGTAATCATTTGGCATGACTCTCTACGTATCACATGAAAAGAGACGATGGAATTACGAAAAACGGTTTCTACTGACTGCTTGTAGAGAAAGAACGCAACAAAGAGTGTGCAAAAATCGGCACTATTTCCGGAGTGCATTGAACTGTACCCTCTCTTTATTCCTTTCTCCTCCATGAATGTATGCGCATGAAGGTGGTTAATGTGTTGTTTTCATCATGATTCACCGCATTGTTGCTATTGTGTATGTGGTTATTCCAGTGACGAGAAGGTGGAAACAAAGGGGGATTGGGGAAGAGGTGGCTCCTCTTCCGATGAAGAAGCCTTTGGGACATTTCGGTCCGTCTGGTCCCAATTTTCGAGCAACGTAAGAGGCAACGTCGTGCACGCGGGGAGGGACACACCACAAAACAATTTGCAAACGCCGTGGAAATGGAAACGACGCTTCCAGACAAGTACAGAGCCGTGAACAAAACGGACTTGATTGAAATCCGCCGCAACACAAACTGCTCCTTCAACCCGGAACCGACCACACTCCCCAAAGTACGCTACCCAGTGTGCCTTTCAGCCGTAGGAATTCAAGCGTTGTTGCAAAGAGAGGGGATCCTTCCCCGCCATCGTCAGCAAGGACGACGTCGTGTACTCGTATACGGACTACTACAACAATGCTCTCGCCTTTTCCAAGGCGCTGCTGCACATTGGCTTCCATCCCAAAGATGCCGTGGGCATCATCGGATTCAACTCTCCCGAGTACCACTTCGCGCTGCACGGCACGTGGATGGCGGACGGCGTGACGGCGGGCATCTACACGACCAACAACGAGCTGGCCTGCTGCTACGTGCTGAAGCACTCGGAGGCGGTGGTGTGCGTGTGCCAGTCGGGCAAGCAGCTAACCAAGATCCTGTCCATCCGCGAGAGCCTGCCGCTGCTGAAGGCCATCGTGGTGTACTGGGCGGACGAGGAGCTTCCCGCTGTGAAGGACGACGCCTTCGCGCGCCTCTACAAGTGGGAGGACTTTTTGAAGCTGGGTGCCTCGGTGCCCGACGCACAGGTGGACGCGGCGATCGCCGGCACGCAGCCGGGCAGCTGCGCCACGCTCATCTACACCTCCGGCACCACCGGCGACCCGAAGGGCGTGATGTGCTCGCACGACGCCTGCACCTACAACGCGCGCGCCATCGTCTCCACCATCGGGCTGCAGGGCAACGAGCGCGTCGTGGGCTACCTGCCGCTCAACCACGTGGCTGCGCAGTACGTCGACGCGATGATCTTCCTCTGCCACCCCATTACCGTCTACATGGCGGCGCCCGACGCGCTGCGCGGTACGCTGACCGCCACCATGAAGAAGGCCAAGCCCACGGTGTTCGTGGCCGTGCCGCGCGTCTACGAGAAGATGATGGACGGCGTGGTGGCCACCGGCGCCAAGAACTCCGGGCTGAAGAAGCGCATCGCCGCGTGGGCGCGCCGCGTGGGCTACCGCACGGCGATGACGCGCCAGTACGGCTGCACCTTCAAGAAGCCCTGGCTGTACGGACTGGCGAAGAAGCTCGTGTTCGACAAGGTGCGCCAGGGCCTGGGACTCGACGAGTGGGCGCGAGGGAAGGAGGTTACGCGTAGGTGCCGCACGCTCGTCGTGAGTGCTGCGCCGGTGACGGAGGAGACACTGCGCTTCTTCGCCGCGTTTGACATGCCCATTTATGACCTCCTCGGCCAGAGCGAGGCAACGGCGCCCGTCGCCACCTGCTCGCCCGTGGAGCAGCGGTGGAAGGTAGTGACGTCCAACACGGATGATGCGTAGATCGGCACCGTCGGTCTTCCCATGCCCGGAATCGAGATCCGTGTGGACCCCCAGAACAACGAAATCATGTACAAGGGCCGCAACACCATGATGGGCTACCTGAAGCTGCCGCAGGACACGCTGCGCACGCTGGACAGCGAGGGCTGGATCCACACGGGCGATCAGGGCGTGAAGGACAGCGACGGCTTCCTGAAGGTGACCGGCCGAATCAAGGAGCTGATCGTGACGGCCGGAGGCGAGAACATCTCCCCGGTGATCATCGAGAACAAGGTGATGGAGCTCAGCTCCATCTTCAGCTCCTGCGTCGCGATTGGCGACAAGCGCAAGTTTATCTCCCTCCTCATCTGCATTCGCTGCGAAATGACGCCCGACGGAGAGTCCACACACAGACTGGCGCCCGACGTGAAGCGATTCCTGAAGACGATGGGATCGACCGCGGAGACGATCGAGCAGGCGATGACCGACGAGAAGGTGAAGGCCTACATCGACGGCGTAGTGGAGAAGTACAACGAGGTGGCGGTGAGCCGCGCCCAGCAGATTCGCAAGTGGTGCATTCTGCCGGAGGAGTTTACGATCGGTCGCGGCGAGCTGACGGCCACGATGAAGCTGAGGAGAGCCGTGGTGCAGGAGCACTACGCGAAGGAGATTGATGCCATGTACCAGTGGCCTGTTTGTTGCTCAGGCGTGTGAAACAATGAAAGGAAGAAGCACATTTACTTCTTGCTCTTCTTGGGCAGGTTCTTGGAGCAGCAGCACTTCACAGAAACGAGCACAATGACCACAATCACGATAATCACAACCACGATGAGGAGAATCAGACTCCACACCTGGAAGCAGCCCCAGAAGCTGCTGGACTTGTTCAGCTCACCCGAGAAGCTGCCCACCATGGTCATCTTCTTTCCCTCGAACTTGATGGACATGTCGGAGGTCTTGCCGACAGAGGACTTCCAGCCGGCGAACAGGTCGACCGTCAGGAGCGTGCAGGAGATGTCCTGGATGTTGTAGGTCTTGCCCTCCTTCATCTCGGGGGAGCAAGTAAGATAGAGCTCCTTGACGGCGTTCACGTTGTTGCTCTTCACCGTCATCTTCTCGAGCAGAGCGTCATACTGAGCGTTCACTAGGAGTCACTATCTGAACACGGCTCATACGCTTGTCGGTGGCATCAGCCTTCTTGGTGGTCTTATAGGTGTTTCTGAAGATGAACATGGAGTCGCCCTTGCATCCGCTCTGGGGGTACACGTTCTGCTTGATCTCCACACCGCTCACATAACCGTTCAGGCTGCAGCTAACATAGGCAGTGCTTCTGCCACTGTACTTGGACACGAAAGAAGAACCGCAGTCGTTGGTGTAAGTACCGCAGGCTACACCGTGAGCAACAAACCGCAGAACGCACATCCACAGAGCGCAACGGCAAGGATAGTAGCAAAAACAAAGAACTGGTTCATTCTAGATAGCGTTTTTTTGAGACAGAGAATAGTGGCTCGTTTATGTCGTCCCACCGTACAGGTCCAAACTATTGCCGCGTTGTCTTTTACACAAACCATCTTCCGAGAATGGGAATAGAATTTGCTGCGATTCGTGTGTACGAATGCGTTTTTTGTTTATTGGAAAGCATAGAGCCGAGTTGCATTCATTCCATCGATTGGAGCGTTTCTGGTACGAATGAACTGGGAAGACCAGAGGCATCACCCAATTTGAATTCCCAAGTCGAGAGACACATACATCTCCAAAAGGCAGTAGTCAACAAACAGACAGTGTAAACACATACTACACTGCAGTCTTCACGCACAATCCGTCATAGAGTAGTATCGTGATGTACACATGAACCGCTTCACTCGTCGTCGGTAAAGTCGTCGGGGTAGGTGGGGCACTCGAACTCCGGGTTCATGCGGAACTTGTCGCCCACGAAGCTGAAGGAGATCAGTCGGCTGCGCAGCACGTCCATGTCCACGTCGAAGTGCTTGTTGTCGCTGAAGTCCCTGTAGTTGTCGTTCGTCACGATCAGCCCATTTTCCTCCATCGCCGTCTTCACGACATACAAGTCATCGTAGGCCTGGCCCGGCACCACGTACACCTGCTTCTTCTGTCTCATTGCCTTCAGCAGCTCCTGGTCCTTCTTGGTGATGATCATCGTTCCCTTCTTGTTCGTGCTTTCTAAGAAGTCGTGCGTGACCGCGTACGCGCGGCAGCCCAGCTTCTCGAAGTACTCCACTGCCATCTGAATGCACTTCGCGTCGAAGCGGTCCTTGTTCAGGTTGCGTGCCACGTTGTACCCGTCGATCACGATCAGCCAGCGCGGGTCGATCCTCGCGCCCAGGTACGCCACCGAGCGGCCGTTCTTCCTCTGGCGCTTCAGCAGGTACCGCGCCTCCTTCTTGATCTTCTGCTCCTTCGTCAGCTTCTCTCCCTTCGCCGCTCTCTCATCCTCCTCGGAGTCCGAATCGGAGTCCGAATCGGAGTCCGAGTCCGACATCACCACACGTCTCGGCTTGCCCACCTCTCCCTTCGCAGGCTCCTTCACAGGCTCCTTCACAGGCTCCTTCACAGGCTCCTTCGCCGCCTCTCCCTCATCCGACTCGTCCGACTCATCCGACGAAGCCGCCTCTCGCTGCACGAGGAACACGGGGTCCTGGCCCGCGGGCGCCGCCACGTCGCCCAGCTCCAGACCCTCGTCGCCGCCCGCGATCTCCTCCAGACTGGCGGCCTCGCCCACGCCGCGGATCTCGCCGTTGCGGTCCTCCAGCAGCCCGTAGCCCATCAGAATGCTCAGCGCGTACATGATGAAGGAGGCACGCACAGAGCTCTTCACGGTGTCCACACTGGCATGGCTCGTCATCTCCCGTGTCGGCAGTGCAGACAGCTATGCTTCACACCCCACCGATTCGCCCACCAGAATGTCGCCCAGAATGGCCACGCCCGCGCAGTCAAAGTACTCCTCGTTCACCGCGGAGAGGTCCGCCTCGTCCACCGTCGCCGCGCACTCCACCACGGTGGCCTCGCGGAACAGCGAGAAGAAGGGCGCGCAGGCGGCGGCGAAGGCCATCGCGGGCTTGTCCATGGTCTCGCTGGGCTCGTAGCTCATCAGGAGGAGGGAGTTGTTGAGCACGAGGAAGTGCAGACCCAACACGATGGCGGGCAGGATGTCCTTGGCGTGCACGGGGTTGCTGCAGTAGCACACGCAGAGCGTCGAGAGGAACTGATAGAGCACCTGCACGGCGATGTACACGCGGATGTTCTCTGGGCGTCACACCGCACGCAGGGCCGCACGCGTGTCGCGGTTGGAAACGACGATCACGTGCGGCTCGGTCATGTCCTCCTTCTTGCGCTGGGGGTCGTTGAGCAGGACGGAGATCACCATCAGCAGCACCGTCATCATACGCTGCAGGATGCAGCCGTTGACTGGCGTTAAGAACCCAGCGCACGGCGTCTCAGGATATACTTCAGCTCGTCCTTCTCCCACCGCGCCAGCAGCTGGCGCATCGAGAAGGACAGTCGCACGGCGTACTGCGGCACCACGTCCAGATTGATCTATGCTTCACCCACCGCCGCCGCGCGCACGTTCGTCCACAGACAGCGGATCACGTTCAGGAAGCGCAGACCGAACAGCCGCACGCAGACAGCGTCCTGCTCCTCCGCGCTGCGGCCGCGCACCTCCTGCTCCAAGGCGTGCTGCTGCTGCGAGCACAGCCCGAACACGTATTCCAGCGACTCGCGCGTCTCGTACGGCAGGTCGCTCACCATGCTGCTCATGTTGTAGTACACCGAGTCCAGGAAGCTCTCCTTCATCGCGTACACGCCTCCCAGATAGGCGCGCGCACGGCCGAATCCGCGGTGCAGGAGGAACGCGTACTGGAAGCACCACGACACGTCACGCAGCAGCTCGGCGCCTGTGTGTGAGAAGGGGGAGAAGAGGCCACGGGGCTTGGCCTCGCGCTTGAGTATCACGAGGCCCAGCAGCAGCCAGACGCACTGGAAGAGGAAGACTTCGTAGCGGTCCTTCACTAGGCGTGAGAGGGGAAGGGTGAACGCACCGTCGGAGCCCAGAGCCGCCGCCATCCAGTTGGCGTCCAGCACGATGTTGTACTTCTTGTGCAGCGCGTCACGCAGATCGGAGAGGGTCTTGGCGCGGTCGCTAGGGTGGAATGGAACGGAGTGGGGTACTCGAGGAAGGAGGCCAATTGGGCAATGTCGTCTTCGGAGCAGTTGCGCTGGATCTCGTATTGGATCATCGAGAGCTAGGTGTGGGGAGAGCAAAAGACGAATACCTCCTGGAAAACGACCTCCATCAACGATTCACCGATATCCAGCGATTTCGCAGCGGGCAGGTCCTGCATCGCAATGATGCCCGCAGCCTCGATAATACGGTTGCAGTACACGACCACATTGCTGAGATTGCACGCGCGTGAGGACGTGTTGTTGATACGATGGTTGATCGTGCTCACGACGCCCTTGCACCACAGAGGGTAGTATTCTTCCAACGCAGGAAGCTCCTACCCATCAGTACAAGGAGCGAGTGGCCCACAAAAGAACTCAGGTTCTCCAGGGTCGGTAGATGTAAGTCCTGGGTTACCGACTCGGTTCCAGGAATCACCTTAATGGAGGCGGTATTCTCCCTGTTGCTCTTCGCCCGTCTTCCCAATCCACGAGGACGTTTCGGTGTCTTGCAAAACTATACTTGAAACCAATACATCAACAAAAACGGCCATCGGAACGTGGGAGACCCAGGAGTCCACCTCGATCTCGTTACTGCGTGGAATCGGTCTGTCTATCCATAAGGAATTACACAGAAAAGCACCTCTGTTGAAAGTGGCAATTACGAGGCCCCCGGTGTTCATCAGGTCAGATCGCATGCGGGGCTTCTTTCCGCTATTCGTTACGCATGTAAAGCAGGGTATACGCTCCAATCCCATTCTTAGGCATTCTTTGGATCGAATTCTAGGTGGTGAAGGTACAGAAGTGAATCTACCAAAACAACAGTCGATAAAGGAAATTAGACTTGTTATAGTCTATTAAACTGAGAACGAAATACCAGTCGGTTTCTGGCTTTATTAGACCCACTTGTGATCGTAAAAGCAGGAACAGTGAGTTTTTCCAGCTCTGTCCAGCAACGAAACCGTGTGAAGGGAACGGGTCATAAAGAGTGGTTGACTGAGGCGGTTAACAAACAATCCAAAGCAACTAAGTTCCTAAACACCCACTAGGCACTGAAGGCTCTACCCCTGCTCTTCCCGTAGGCTAACAAAGGTCTAAAGATCAGGCGCGTGCTCCATCGCCACAAGGAAATCAAGCAGGTGGTTTGCGAACAGGGATCGGGGCGTGCAAAACAGCTCGATGTTGTTATGACCGGCGGCGGGCTACGTCTGACGTGTACAACCCACTTCCACCACAAACAGACACTTGTACCGCAAATCCTCCGGAACGAGCGTGAAGAGCGCCTTCGGATGGGACAAGGGCACGACGCAGTCGCACATGCCGTGGATGAACGTGACGGGGCTGCTGATGTCCTTGATCTACGGAGAAGCGGAGATGGAAGGAATACGATGTCCACGGTCTCGTAGAGGTCGCGCTTTGCGCTGAATCGCAAGTCGAAGACCAGTCGGTAGATGGACATGAAGCAACTCTGGAGATGAGGGGAAGGCGAGGGAAGGACCTGGAGAACGACGCCTGCCACTCCCCTGGAACGCGTCTTTGACGCGTAGACGGCCAAGTAGGCACTTACGGCGCTTCCTAATGAATGGCCGTAACTAGAATTCAGAGGCGAATGGAAAAGATACAGAATGATTTGGTTGTTCCCAATCCCCATGGTGTCGATCATGTAGTTTAGAACGGTGCAGGCGCAGGCTTGGACCGATTTCTCGTTGGGAGTCCCTCTGCACGTCAATTTCCTTTTATACAGCATACCCACACAGTCCATATCCCGGATAGTCGTATCCGATCACATCTACAAACAGATGCTTCGACATCCACAGGAAGAAGCCCATTCTACTCGTCATCGAAATGGAGTGGAAGAGAAACAGATTTCCAATGTCCTCTGCATTTGCATGGCTGTACAGCACAGTGTAGCGCGATTGGCTCGACGCCTTCACATACACGCATGGGATGCAGTTCCCTGCCGAGTCCTTACTACGATGAAGGGAGGATTCGAGCCATTCACATTTCAAATAAACTGCCTCGAAAAAGGGGATCGTTTGTGCAGTAGGTGCATCGTGGAGGCAAGTACAGAAAAGTAGAAATGAGTTTATTCAACATCACCTCTCCGATTCTGGGGATCATGAGCGGCAGTCGTGAGGAAACAAACACACAACACGATTGTCCAGGAGTTCAAGTACTTTCTCTTCTGGAGGATGCCGCTCTAAGGGTTACACCGTTTCGGAATGGCAACGGATAACACATACACGCACTTGTCTTTCAGAGGCTCCGGCTCCGTCAGCGCGTCACCATCTTCTCCAAACAGCTCCCGGAAGGAGCCAAGGATCTGAACGGTCTTCACACCATCACCTCGCTCGGGAATCTGTATGTTCGATTGATTCAGCACCAACAGATCGCAGTGGTCAAAGAGCCGAACGCACTCCGAAACTGGATGTGTCGACAGTGATGTGCCCAAAATGAGAAGCAAGTCGCAGACTTCAGATGCTTGCTTCATCCACTCCATGGACGTACTGTCCACGCACTCGTTGTAGAATACAATGTCGGGTTTCACTACACCCCCACATGGGCAATGCAGCACGCTTCCAGAACGATAGGCCTGCTGGAGGAGAGAAGAGTCGATGCTCTTTCTGTATGTGAATGAGATGAAGAGGGAATACCCACACCGGAGACAATGACCCTGATGGAGAGAACCGTGGAGGTTGGTGATGGGGCAGTCGATGCAACTCTCCAGTCCGTCGATGTTCTGTGTGAATATATGTTGGATGTTGTGGAACTTGGCTTGCATGGCCTTCAGCCACAGATGGGTCACGGAAGGGCGAAATTCATCTATCCTAAACTAGAAAATGGCAGACTCACTTAATGAAAGGGACTGGATGCAGGAGTAAAAGAGAGAGGGATTCTCCTTGAAGACGGAAATGTCGAAAACGTCTTCAGGAGAATAGTGTGGAGGTAGTGTATGCTTGATCCGGTCAAAGAAGCCATTCTGATGCTCAGAGGCAAAGAACGCTGAATACCTTCGATCGGAAGTCAGGAATTCCAGCATCCACACTCACCCCCGCGCCCATTATGACTACAATGTGTTTCTTCGAATAGAGGAATTGGAGCGCCTATTCCTGATTCCCCTTGTTCTCCAGTACAGAACGGATGACATCCTTATCCCTTGTTGATTCAGCATTTCGCTTTGATGCATCTCTTCGGAATCACTCCAACCCTCCAATGCCGATACTCTTCACCATTATGACTGCCCTCCCGTTCTATCCATCAATCTTCGATTCATTTCCATACTGCGCTTCATGCTCAGAACAGGAGAGTGATTCCTCCCGCCTTCATTCAGAGTGTGTTCAACAACTCTGGGACAACATGATACAACTTAAGAACTCTCTAAACGAATCAGGTATAGAGCATAGCCCTCCTTCTCCTCGTCCTTCATATCATAGGCAGTCACTGAACATGGAAAACCAGCGCCCGACATGATACCACGGATGATGCCTCCCACATACGAGCAGCAACTGAACTCTCCGAGTTCCTACGTCTCAGCATCACTCACAGCATGTACCTTCGGAACGGAAATAAACTTGCTGCAGAGAGGCTGGTAGTCCGTGAGGATGTACTCATTGTCGTTATCCGTGCCCTTTTCCAGCGAATCGATCGTCCTTCCAAAGAGGTGATTCCAGCAGGGAGAGCTGATGAACTGCAGGACGTCCATCAGCTTGGTGGGCCTCCGTCCCGGCTTCACGCGCGGATACAACGACTCGAGAATCTTGAATCCAACCTCAAATCCCGCTTGATCCATTCTACCTCATCACCGAAAACTGCAGTCCTCTCACTTTTGTTCAAGTTCGGCGCTGCTCGATACTCTCCGTTTCTCGTAGCTGATGAATTCCGAAAACAGAAACGAGAAGGCACTCTCATTGATCTAAACCGCAATTACGAGCCATAGAAGGAAAAGCCTACTCCCATCTCCGAGTCCGCGTCCGAACTCGCCGATTTCCTGTGAGATTGGCTTTGATAGTAATGGAATGCCATCGTTTTTTTGATACGAAAGCGAGAACGAAACGCCCGACTTCGTTCAAGCACCCCGCCAAAAAGAGGCTGGCAAGCAGAAACTGCGATTCCCATGCACATCAAGAAGGTCATCATCCAAGGATTCGGGAGCTACAGCAGGGCGGAGAATCCCGAACTCTTTGAGCCGGGAATTATCGCGATCCGTAGGCACGCAAATGCGAGGTGAATTGTAGTGGGAGTGAATGGATCCGGAAAGTCGAACTTCTTCAAAGGTAGGATTGGAGTCGTTCTGTTGAGAATAGCCATCCAGTTTGTGCTGAGCCCCAAGTTTCTGAAGATCGACGAAGAGCACATGAAGGAGCTGTTTTATGTGGGAAGAGGAAGGCGTCGCTGAAGAGTAGAAAGGACGCCACGAAGCCGTGTCCACTGCGCGAGTCGACATCGTTTTCGACAACTCGGACGAGCGCTTTCCCGTTTGGACTCTGCGGTGGCGTTCCCTCTAGATTGAGTCGGACGAGGTGGTCATTCGTCGCACGATCAGCGGCTCCAACGACTCCTTCTACGTCAACAACAAACTGTACACAAAGGTGGCACTTCGATTTCGTCCTCATGCCCAGAATGAGATGGAGAGCTTTCTGGAGACGGCCGGCTTCTCCCGAGACAACCCCTACTACATGGTTGAGCAGGGCAGTGCCAAGCAGCTGTGCGAGCTCTCCGATGAGGGCCGTCTCCGTCTCCTCAAGGAGGTCGCCGGCACGCGTGTCTACGAGGAGCGCCGCAAGGAGTCCAGCGCCGTTCTGGAAGATACCAGTCTCAAGATCGCCCAAGTGCACGATCTCATCGAGGAGATGAACAACAGTCTGAAGGTGGGTATATGCTTATGATTTGAAGGGTAGGAGCTGGAGACGGAGAAGGAGGCGCTGGAGGAGTACGAGCAGTATGATCGCGAGCGGCGCATCTGCGTGTACTTCCTCGCCTCCTCCGACATCCGCGAGAAGGAGGAGGAAGTGCTGGCGGCGTCCATAACTCATCGCTAGATCAATCGCTGCAATGTGAATCGCAAGACACTGGCGGACACGCTCTCCTCCCTGCACGCCCAGTACGACGACGCGCGCGACCGCATCGAGCAGGCGCGCGAGGAGCTGGCGGCGCTGGACTCGGAGTCCTTCTCGCTGAGCGCCACGCTGTCGCAGATGGATCTGGACCGCCGCGCGCTGCTGCGCGAGGTCACCGCGCTGGAGCTGGACCTGGCCGAGGTGCGCGGCAGGCTGCAGGGGCAGCAGTCGCGGCTGCAGCAGGCGGCGCAGGAGCGCGAGCGCCTGGAGGCGGAGCGCGCGGCGTGCGTGGAGCGGCTGGCGACGGTGCAGCCGGCGCTGGCTGTGGGGGCTACGGCGGGGCGTGAGGGCTAGGCGGGCGAGGAGGCGCTGGCGGCGCTGGACAAGCGTGGGGCGGAGCTGCGGGCGGCGCAGGAGGCGCGGCGGCGACAGCAGCGCTGGCGCGGGTTTGCGTCGGAGGAGGCGCGGCGGGCGGCGCTGGAGGCGGAGGCGCGCGCGCTGCGCGAGGACGTGGCGAAGAAGGCGGCGCTGGAGCAGGCGGCGCGCGCGCGGCAGACGCAGCAGGAGCAGGAGCAGGCAGCGCTGGAGCGCTCGACGCAGGAGCGCGCGGCGAAGAAGGCGGAGCTGGGCGAGCGCAAGGCGGCGCTGCAGGCGCAGCTGCAGGCGGTGCGCGGCGCGCTGGAGGGCGTGGTGGGCGAGCGCAAGCGGCTGTGGCGCGAGAACGAGGAGCACGCGGCGGCGATCGAGGCGGTGACGGCGGCGGCGGAGAAGGAGCGGCGCGAGCTGGGCCGGCTGGTTTGTGGGTGGGTGACAGTGTCATCATCAGATGCCCGGCGACGTGCGCTGCGGGCTGGAGGCGCTGGCGACGCTGGAGGGCGCGGCGGGCGTGGAGGCGGGCGCGGTGCTGGGTCCAGTGGCGACGCTGTTCAAGCCGAAGCAGGACAAGTTCGTGACGGCGCTGGAGAACACGGCGGGCGCGCGGCTGTTCCACGTGGTGGTGCGCGACGACGCGGTGGCGGCGCGCGTGATCGCCCACTACCGCGCTCACAAGAGCGGGCGCGTGACCCTACTCCCGCTGGCGCAGCTGCGCGAGGCGACGACGCCGGAGTACCCGAACGACCCTCGCTGCTTCCCGCTGCTGCGGTGCGTGGAGTTCGACGAGGCGCTGCGGCCCGTGATGGTGAGTCTGTTCGGGAGCACGCTGCTGTGTCCCGACCTGGAGGCGGCGACGGAGGCGGCGCGGCTGTACCACATGGACTGCGTGACCGTGGCGGGCGAGAAGGTGGGCAAGCGCGGCGCCATGCGCGGCGGGTACTTCGACAGCCGCAGCAGCCGCCTGCGACTGTGGCGCGGCGTGAGCGCGAAGGAGGCGGAGGCGAAGGCGAAGCAGGAGGCGGTGGCTGCCAACCAGCAGAAGCTGGAGGCGATCCATCAGGTGGTCTTGAGTGTGCGGCGTGAGGCGTAGCAGGAGCTGGACCTGCTGACGCAGGAGACGCAGATCACGGCGGCGCTGCGGCTGCTGGCGTCCTCGCTGGCCGCCACACTGACCGAGGAGCGCGACGTGATCGACCGGCTCCAGCGCGGCGCCGAGCGGCTGGCCCAGCTGCAGGCGAATGCTGCCGAGGCCGCCGCGGCGCTGCAGGCCGCGCGCGACTCGCTGGCCACCCTCGAGGCGGAGCAGGTGCGGCCTGCGGACGAGGCGACACTGGCGACACTGGAGAAGGAGGCGACGGAGAAGGAGGCGGAGGCGACGGAGAAGGAGCTGGCGACGGTGACGGCGCAGCAGGCGGAGAAGACGAAGGAGGTGGAGGCGCTGCGGCTGGAGAAGGTGACGACGGACACGCGCCTGATGATGATCCGGAAGACGCTGGTGCGCACCAGTTTGTGCGGTGAGGCGTAGGTGGACCTGGAGCAGGCGGCGGCCCAGCAGGACAACGACAGCACGCTGGAGGTGACGGTGTACGCGAGCAGCCCGCAGGAGACCCTGGCGAGCCAGGAGGCGGCGCTGCGGCGAAAGAAGGAAGAGCTGGAGAAGGCGACGGCGGAGACGCGCGGGCTGGAGGGCCGTGTGGCGGAGCTGGCGCAGAAGAAGGAGAAGGCGACGGCGGAGGTGGAGGCGGCGCAGGCGCAGGAGGAGGAGCTGGAGACGCGAATTGCGACGCTGCGCAACCGTATGCAGGAGCTGCTGCAGAAGCGAAACAACCTGCTGGGCCTGCTGGAGGAGAAGCGGCGCGACATCAGCGCGATCAGCAGCATTCCCGCAGGGGCGGAGCAGTACCGCGACTACTCGCAGAGCCGGCTGAAGGGGCTGCTGGCGAAGGCGAACGACCACCTGCTGAAGTTCGACAAGGTGAACCGTAAGGCGATGAGCCAGTTCCTGCTGTTCAGCGAGCGCGTGGGCGGAGGGTCCTCGAGTCACCCGTAGAAGGCGGAGTTCCAGAAGCGCTTGGCGGAGCTGGAGGAGGGCGCGACGAGCATCCGCGAGCTGATTGGCGTGGGCGCAGGCGTGTGGAGTAAGCGATAGACGCTGGACGAGCGGAAGGACGAGGCGATCCTGCGGACGTTCAAGCAGGTGGGGCTGGAGTTCGAGAAGGTGTTCGGTGAGATGGTGGGCGGCGGGCAGGCGCGGCTGGTGATCAAGAAGGAGGCGCCGGACAGCGAGTCTTTCAGCGGCGTGGGCATCGCGGTGAGCTTCGAGAACGGCGAGGAGAAGCGCATGAACCAGCTGTCGGGCGGGCAGAAGGCGGTGGTGGCGTTGGCGCTGATCTTCGCGATTCAGGTGGAGGTGACGAGGGTGTGTGAGGCGTAGCGAGTGGACCCGGCGCCATTCTATTTGATGGACGAGGTGGACGCGGAGCTGGACACACAGTACCGCGAGATGGTGGCGCGGCTGGTGAAGCGGCAGAGCGAGCAGCAGGGCGAGCGGTGCCAGATCTTCTGCACGACGTTCAAGCCGGAGATTCTGCGCGTGGCGACGAGCTTCTACCGCGTGACGGTGAAGAACGAGGCGTCGCGCATCGAGAAGACGACGCAGGAGCAGGCGCTGGAGTTTGTGCAAACCAAACAGGGAAGCAATAATGAGAACCAGTCATATGCGGGTTTGTTGACACTCACGAGTTATGACTTGCGAATGGCTTTCTGCAACGCCTTGTCCACCTTGATCAGCGCGCGAATCACCTCCGGCTTGCCCATCAGTCGGATGCGCTCGGGCTTCAGCAAGTCGTCCAGCAGCTCCGGTCGGCTCTTGGCGATGCGCTTGTAGATGGGCGTTCGCTTCATGAACTACGCGTCACAGCCAGCAGCAGCAGCCACGGCACGCACGACGTCCGGACGGTGGGCGATGAGTTGGCACAGCAAGGCAATGTGATCTGCGAATGACGCTTGGATTAAAGGGTTACCATCACGACGATCGCGATTCTCCTCAGACGTCCCGTTCCACAGATTCGGAGCCGTTATCGGCGACGGCAGGTCCTCCTTCTGGGGCTGAGGCTCGTTTATGGTACACGGAGACGGATTGGGTGATGTCGGCGTGGAAGGGGTTTGGGACTAAACCTCAGCGACAGCAAACATCACTACAGTGGAGTCGCCAAAGCGCAGCTGGTTTCCAATCGCGTGCTCCACCTTTTGAATGATGATCTGCTGGAGGTGCTTGAAATCGCAGAAGTTGGTCGTGTCGGAGATGGCCTCCGTCAGCTCCCGCAGCTTGTCGTCGCGGTCGATGAAGTCCTTTAATCCGGGATTATTGACGATCAGCTGCGAAATGGTGGAGTTGGACAGCAGTAACTGCCTCACGCACGTGGTGTCGCTGAGCAGGTCTTGCAACAGGGGCGTTTGCAGCGCTGTTTTCACAATGCCGGGCTCGGAGGTCAGAAAGTCCGTAATACTCTTCGTGTTCACCACGATACTGCCGTTCTCTTTGGCGTAATCAACTATGTCGCCGAACACGTGGGTAATGATCGAAGCAATCATGGTTTCCCCATAATCATCACCCTCCTGCACGCCATTCTCAGTCACTTTCTTTTGGGCATCCTGGCATATTGGCGACTCGACTGAAACACCATCCTCCTCTTTTCGAGGAGACGGGACAAAGTCGGAAGACGCCTTCGGCTTAGAAGTAACGACATGAATTAATGAGTCCGATGCAACACCTACCAATCAAAACCGCGAATACTGTCGTACCATAGTCAGCCAACCGCTTTCCGTTGTGTAGAACCCTCCCCTTGTGAATTAGGTGCACATATCGAGTATCAATTCCCTTCTTCTTGGCTATTGTCGATTTCAGATTCTCCACAGAGTCCTCTGGCGTGATCTCCTCTTTCTCTTCATAAGAGCACGAAAAACAGAGTCTCATTCCCTTTCAGAACGGCTTTCTTTATGTACGGAAAGGAATAACCGCGGTTCTCATCACATGCTCTTTCACACAAATCCCCTTTCTTTCCGTACGTAACACAAACAAATCGTGCAGACAACAAACAACTCAAGGAAGCAGACTACAGAAGTGAAACAGGCGTGTTGCATTGATGACTATGCCACAAGCCATCCAGACTCGAATGGGCGACGAGGAAATCATGTATGGAACACACGCTCCAATTTGGCGACTGCTCCTGTTTCAGCCACTTGAAATCGAGCACCTTATCGTATAGATTCTAGCGGTTACATGCATACAAATACAATTACAGCCGCTATTCTGCACGGGGCTTCTCCATCCCATACAGAGGTGTCTTCCGCAAAAAAGAGGGAGGAACAATCCTCGATGATCGGATGATTTGGAATCGCGAGGGCAAACAGTGTATTCTTCGAATTGTGAATGCGGATCTGCTCGCAGTGGGAAGTGAACATGCAACTTTCAGCATCGTTCACCAGGATACTCCCCTTCACATCGCGCAGCAGTACGATGGACCCCTTCACATTCTTCACATGAATACTCTTCTTCGTTTCACATCTATTCATTGCACTCTACTTACAAGCATACATAATGACAACGCAGGATGTCAGGTCGACGAGATTCACCACATCCTCGTCGCACTTCACGTTCACGCACTCACCACTCCTTCCACTGAGTACGTACGCCAACATGGGAATCGGCTCTACTGTCGAGGGTTCCACTCTCACCACGGGTTGAATTACTGCCGTCTTTCGATTCCGGGACGAGAAGAGCAGCTTCTTCTCCTTTTGTGAACAGCGTTTGCACACGCTTTGAAGCGTCTTCACATCCTACTCCTCATCGCATCTCCTCTCGAATACTTCCAGCACTCTTTTCACTTCATAGGGAAGCAGGAATTTCCGTACTTCGTCGATCAGAGCCCTCACTTCAGCACACTTTTCGTTCACTCCCTCTTCTCCCTTCTTTATACTGACAATGATATCTACACGTAATGTAGAGTGAGGATAACCACTTTCCATGGACTGATAGATACTTCGCAGATACGAATTGGCTTCTTCCCCTTCCTCCTCGATTTTGACATATGTATTGTGTATAGGTTCGAGTAGCAATTGATCCTTCTCCATCGACTGCATCCTAAGCGAGAAATGAATTGGAGAAAAAACGGCCGATTTCGGTCACAGTCCCGTTTCAAGCAGCTGGCACCATTTCACGAGATGGTTACAAAGGAATCGTCGTCCAAAAAGGATAAGGGATCGAACCAGAAAGGTAGAGCCTGGAAGGCTGAGGAATGACGTGTAGTGGCGAAAGTGAACACAGAAAAGAACTATCGATATAGGGGAACGGTGCGAGTGGGCTGCATTGCTGCTTTTGTGATTCGCGTAGATTCCGACTCGGTACTCATTCCCCGAGGGTTGTATAAAAAAGCATGAAGTGGTGAAGCGGGTACTCGTTCGGTAGGGTTCTTTTCTCCCCCTTCACTGCAGGTGGAATTATTGCATGAAATGGCCCGACGACAGCAAGCTTCCCGCAGATTTGAAGGAACAGCGCGAAAAATTGCAAGTCATGCTGCCGACTTTGTCCCATTCGTAGGAAGACAAACACTACATGGAGCTCCCGGGATTCCCAGGCGTTTTTGTGTGCATTCACGGCGGTGACATTGGCCAGATCGCGGACACGCGCGACATGAAGACGGCTCCCACGGTGAACAATCTGCTGAAGTACAACTGCCATCAGCTGAAGAGCATGTGGACCACAGCCATCAAGGAACAAATGAAGGCGCTGACGGAAGCGGAGGGCGAACGGGCCTGCACCATGCCTTATCTCAGGGACGAGCTGAAGTTGGCGGAGGACTTCGACGCGGCGAAGGCGGAAAAGGAGTTCAAGAAGTACAAAAATGCGCCCTTCGCGTAATGGCGATTGTTTGTTCCGAAGCAACAGCAAAGAAAAGGAGAAACAGACTAACGTCTTCTGCGCATAATGAGGAAGGCTCCACCCAGAACGACCATTCCCAGCGTGAACCAGAACAAAGGTCTCTTCACCACGCTGATCGCCTGCGAGGGCTCCTCGTCCGCCTCGAACCCGTTCATCACGCGCGCGCCCTGCTCGGGCGAGGTGATGAAGGCGGAGCACTCGATGCCCGTGCGCGCCTTGTACTCCGTCTCCATCGCGCGCATCACCGCCTCTGCCTTGTCGCTCTGCACGAAGCACACCACGCACCCGCCGAAGCCGCCGCCGGTGATGCGCGCGCCGAACACGCCGTCCTGCTCCGACGCGATCTCCACGAGGATGTCGATCTCGGGCGTGCTCACCTCGAAGTTGTCACGCAGCGACGCATGGCTCTGGTACAGCAACAGACCCACCTTCTCGTAGTCGCGACGCTCCAACGCCTCCTTGCACGCCAGGCATCGCTGGCACTCCGACACCACGTGCAGCGCGCGGCGGTACACCACGTCACCCATCGCCTCCTTCAGCGCCTCCACCTGCTCCACCGACGCGTCGCGCAGCGCGTGCACCTCGGGGTACTTCGCCTGCAGCAGCGCCAGTGCCTGCTTGCACTGCGCCACGCGGTCGGGGTACTCGCTGCCCGTCAGCTGGTGCTTCTTGTTGCTGTTGCACACGATGATCGACACCGACGGGTCCGCCATCGGCACCAGCTCGCCCTTGTTCGCGCGGCAGTCGATCAGCAGCAGATTGCCCTTCACCGCGCACGACGAGATGAACTGGTCCATGATGCCGCACGGCATGCGGGGGAAGGTGTGCTCCGCCGACTGGCACAGCAACGCGCGATCCTCAGGGGAAAGCGCCACGCACAGGATCTGCTCCAGGAACACGGACACCGCAACCTCCAGCGACGCGGAGCTGCTGAGCCCGCTGCCAATGGGCACATCCGCCGCAATCGCCATGTCGAAGCCCACCTCCTTCTTGCCGAAGCGAGTGATGAATTCGTAGACGACGCCCTATTATTAATCACTGGAGATAGAGGCTACGGCCACATAGTTCACCCAACTGCCCGACTCGTCACGGGTCAGCGAACTGTCTCCCTTGAACTCGCACATGCCCTCCATGTTGGCAGAAACCACACGGCACGTCTAGAAGTTATGAGGGTTGGTTACTGAGAACATTACCGGGCACGAGCTTTCCGACCACTGCCGTTCCATAGTGGATTGCGAGAGGGCACACAAAGCCCTCGCAGTAGTCCGTGTGCTCGCCGATGAAGTTCACACGACCGGGAGCATACGCGTACACGGAGGGTCTGTCGTTGAAGCTCTCCTTGAAGAGTTCGATCGCCTTATCACGGAGCTTGCAAGCCATGAGAGGAAAAGAGAATGTGGCGGGTCTCGTGGATTTGTGTGTGCAACAGGATAAAAAGAGTGTGCTTACAATAGCCGTGTGGTTCCCCTTGGGAAAGACCGCCATCTGCCCATCCACGTTATTGTTCCTCAAATCCTCTTCTACGTGTGTTGCTGAATAGCATGGAGTGGATAGAAGACATTGAGAAAGATCCCCATCATTTCAGAAGGAGAGATCCTAGGACAGATGAATTGTACTCCACTCCACCAGCGCATTCCCATGAAATCAGTTGTTGAGAAGAACACATCCGAAGCACGAACTGTGGAACTGAAACTCCATTCTTTCCACGGTTCTCCTTTTTGTCATAAGAACAGGCACAATTCTTTATTTGTCAACCGTAATTCCAACACAATCATGTTCCCACTGCTGTCTCAGTATGACGCTGATTTGAATTCTTCTGCGCTGAAGGAGGTCCTTGAGGCCAAGGAGTTCCGTACCGAGTCTGATCTCCTGGGCGAGATCAAGGTTCCCAAGGACGCCTACTACGGCGTGCAGTCTCTGCGCGGCTTGTACAACTACAACATCACCGGTGTGCGTCTTTCCAGCTACCGCAACTTCATCAAGGCCTTCGGCATGATCAAGAAGGCTTGCATCATCGCCAACGGCCGCCTGGGCTTGATCAACAAGGAGATCGTGGACGCCGTGTCCGCTGCTTGCGACGACGTGATCGAGGGCAAGCTGGACAGCTCCTTCATCGTGGACATGATCCAGGGTGGTGCGGGTACCTCCACGAACATGAACGCGAACGAGGTGATCGCGAACCGCGCTCTGGAGATCCTGGGCAAGAACAAGGGCGAGTACACGATCGTGAGCCCGAACGACCACATCAACAAGTGCCAGTCGACGAACGACACGTACCCGAGCTCGGGCAAGCTGGGCATGTACCTGGACCACTTCGAGCTGGTGGCGGAGCTGGAGAAGCTGATCGAGGCCTTCGAGAAGAAGGCGGTGGAGTTCAAGGACGTGCTGAAGATGGGTCGCACGCAGCTGCAGGACGCCGTGCCCATGACGCTGGGCCAGGAGTTCCACGCCTACGCCTCCACTCTGCGCGAGTCGCTGGCGCTGATCAAGGCCGCCGCGGAGCCGCTGAAGGTGCAGAACCTGGGCGGCACGGCCATCGGCACGGGCGCGGCTGCGCACCCGCAGTTCCCTGAGGAGGCGTGCAAGGCGCTGTGCGAGGTGACGGGCTTCGACATGAAGATCGCCCCCGATATGATCAGCGCGTCCTCGAACACCTACGGCATGCTGAACTTCCACGCGGCGCTGAAGGTGACGGCCGCGCGTCTGTCGCAGATCTGCAACGATCTGCGTCTGATGGGCTCCGGTCCTCGCTGCGGCCTCCACGAGATCAACCTGCCGCCTCGCGCTCCGGGCAGCTCGATCATGCCCGGCAAGGTGAACCCGGTGATTCCCGAGGTGGTGAACCAGACGTGCTTCCAGATCATCGGCGCGGACACGGCGTGCACGATGGCGTCGGAGGCGGGCCAGCTGGAGCTGAACGTGATGGAGCCGACGATCATCTACAACTGCTTCAACAGCATCCACTACTTCACGCGCGCGTTCCGCATCCTGCGCGAGCTGTGCGTGGACATGATCACCGCCAACCCCGAGCACACGAAGACGATGGTGCACAACTCGATCGGCATCGTGACCTGCCTGCTGCCCTACATCGGCTACAAGAACTGCACGAAGGCCGCGAAGATGGCGCTGGAGAGCGGCAAGTCCGTGGGTCAGGTGCTGGTGGAGCTGGGTCTCTGCACCGAGGAGGAGGTGAAGAAGCTCCTTGTGCCCGAGGACATGATCCATCCCAAGTACAATAGCAAGAACTAATGGGGCTCTTGAAGGGTTCTACTGTGCGCTTTTGGGTGTTTGTTTGGAGAGGCGTGCGTGATTGAAGGGAGTGCTTTCTTTTGAAGTCTATTCGGGTAGGTTTGGCAGGGAGTATCGCTTTCTTAAGAAGCTTATGCAAGTGATTGGAAAAACGGGAGTGAAAAAGAGAAAAAGGAATCGCCCACCGGGGGGCTCGAACCCCCGACCACCAGGTTAAGAGCCTGGCGCTCTACCGACTGAGCTAGACGGGCTTGCTTGTTTCCTTTGGGGTGCACCTATGAGAGTGAGGGTGGATGAGGGGAAGGAGAAAGGAAGAGCAAGCAGCGGAAGAAAGAGGGTGCAACAAACAGGGAGAATACGAATAGTACACGGCACGGAGAAAAGAGAAAGGGTTAAGGGTTTGGGGCATAGTCGCTCTTCTGCTTCTTTAGGTAGTCATTCGTGATGTCGTTCATCTCATGGATACAGTGACCCTTGTATTCATTGTCCTGGAAGAACGAATTGGGATGCTTGTTGGTGATTACTCTTTCTCTTCGCGCCTGCTCGACCAGACTGGGAGAAACATCTAGGGGTGATTCCTTAATCGCACTCCGACATCTATAAAGGAAGGTAACTAGTGCGGGGAATTCAAAGGTCTTCGTTCGATTGCCATTAATGTCACTCAAGTATTGAAGCTTAGGAACTCCTACGCATCACAGCACCCCACAGCGCTCACTGAAGACACGGAACATCGCCAACGAGAAGCTCTCGGAAAAATCGCAACACACGTGCTTCAGTTCTGGAAGAACTACGATGAAACGCCCCCGCCATGCCTACAGGAGAGGTTGAGGGTGACAGCGTCGTGGAAGGAGCCCTTGCCGAGCGTCACGGTCTCGAGCGCGGGCAGGTCTAGTGCTCAGTCACGCGGCGCAGGCGTACTGTGGACGAAGAGAACCACGGTGCAGAAGAAGCAGCCCTCGCCGATGCGCAGCTCTCGCAGTCTCCTCAGCGGGTTGCTCACCACCGCCGTCGCCTCCTCCTCGCTCAGCCGCCCCGTCCCTGCAGGTTTTGTGGCGTCTGTGGGGCCTGTGGCATTTGCTGTTGCTTCGGGAGCGGTGATTGCACTCGCTGGCTCAACGGCGGACGGGGCGGGAGGCGGCACGGCGTCGGGCGGCTCGAGGACGGAGCCACAGAAGGGTCCGAGACGCGCGTTCTCGAAGGAGTGATCGCCGACGACGAAGGAGGTGACGCTGGGGAACTCTGTGCGTGAGGCGGAGGCGTGGGGCGTACTCATGGGGAGGAGGAGTGTGGTGTTGGTGAAGCAGTGCTGGCCGACGGAGAACTCGGCCAGCTGCGTCAGCGGGTCTGTGAGTGAGGCGAGGGAGGCGGGCGTACAGAACACGGCGAGCGAGGTGTTGGAGAAGGCCTTGTCCTCGACGCGGAAGGAAGCCAGTGCGGGCAAATCTGCGTGTGACACGGTTTGATGGCACCCACAGGTCAGAGACAGCATTGAGGTGTTGGCGAAGGAGCCAGCGCCCACGGCGAACTCGCGCAGTGAGGGAATGCCTAGGCGTGACGCGCCGCGCGGACACCCACGCAGCTCCAGACGCTCCACGCAGGTGCAGGCGCGCTGACCCACGTGGATGACGGCCAGCCTGTTCAGGTCGTTGAGTTCCAGACTGCCCTGCGCGGTGCCCGTCATGTTGTCGTCGGCCAGTGTGAGTGTGGCGAGATTCGCGCAGTCTAGGAGTGATTCCGCCGTGGTGCGACAACGGGTCACGGTGAGATGACAGCACTTGGGGAGACAGTCGGCGGCGATGGTGACGGAAGCGAGCGAGGCGCAGTCTAGAGGTGATCCTTGTAGGACGGACGTACTCTCGATGAGGCAGGTGGTGCAGCTCGGCAGCGGCTCTGCGATCTCCAGCGACGCCATCTCCACCTCTATGACTCACACAACGCCAGCGCCAGCACCTCGCAGGACCAGCGTGCGAAGCTTCGGCAGTGCGGCGAACTTCACTTGCTTCAGCAGGAAGCAGGCTACGCATCACTCATCCGCCCGACGCCCACTCTTCAGCGTCAGCGTCCGCAGCTTGGCGAACAGCGTGTGGCCGCCCAGGTCCAGCGCCTCCTCCGCCCACGCCACCAGCGTGAGGTCGTCGAAGTCTTGAGCGTAGTCGAGCACATCCATCACCACTTTGCAGACCTCCTTCTGCTTGGGCGTGAGGCTCACGGGACTGCGACAGCGCGCGATGGACTTGATGAGCGTGCGGTTGATGCCGTGCAGAGAGGGGATCTCGGGCAGCGAGTAGTTGAGGCGGTTGCGCGCGATCACGTGGTCCCAGCACAGCATAGCGCTCGTCACGCGGTAGAAGTCGGAAGAGGCCAAGAAGTCCTCCTCTGTCATCGGCGCTGCGGCGCGCTCGTGCGGATCCAGTTGCGGCGAGTCCTTGCCCGAGCTGCCCGGCGATGTCTCACACTCCATTGCATTCTCCTTCTTCTCATATTCCAATTCATCATTCTTTTCACCCTCCATTGCATTCTCCTTCTTCTCGCATTCCATTCCATCATTCTCCTTCTCACAACCCATTCCATTATTCTTCTCATATTGCATTCCATTCTCCTTCTTCTCACACTCCATTCCATCATTCTTCTCACACTCCATTCCCTTCTCATTCTTCTCACCCTCAGCACCCTTCGAGCCCGCACACACCACCCTCAGCCTCTGGTGCTCGCGGATGCAGCGGGGCAGGTGGTCGCCCAGGCTGAGGAGCTCCGCCGCGGACAGGTTCACGTTCATGGCGGACTGCTGCGTGTCGAAGTACCGCAGCAGCCAGCTCAGGTTCCCACCCGCGGGGAAGGTCGCCGCGCCGCGCGAGATGGCGTGGACGGTGGGCGTGCCGCAGGGGAAGGCGAGGACGCTGTGGTTGTAGAAGTTGCGGCCGTAGGGGATGACGGACTGGAAGAGGAACGGCGTGAAGTCCGTCAGCGTCTTCTCGACCGCCAGGCCGCTGGGGTAGGTCACGGTCGCCTTGCCGGTCCGGTGGCCCTTGCTGAACAGCACGGTCTCGGTGATGCCCGTGGCGCCGAAGACGATCTCGCAGGGACCCGCGGGCTGGTGGTCCTCGAAGCGACCGGTGATGGAAATGCCGTTGGGGTAGTGGGCGGTTGCGTGCTCGCTGAAGGACAGGTCTTCCGAAAAGGACCCGATGTAGAAGACATGGTCTCTCTCGATCACCTTGGCCTTCACATTCACGAATTGGACCAGGTCGCGGTCCTCCATCAGTTCATTCTCATTAGTGATCTGGTCCAACATCTCTAGCAACTCCTAGGGATGATTCCCGCTCTCCATACCGGACCGTAGGATTATAGTTAGCAATAGCATTCATAGTAATATTGTACACCTATCCATGACAGTTCGACTCAGCACAAACACTATCCGAGGCATGAATCAGGCTAGCAAAGAGAATACACAACCGTTGAGCGCTCTAATCGTTACACATGATCCCAAACACGGACCCTAGAAAAGAGCTTGTACTTTCGAATCCTCTGTATGGTCGTCTACTGATGAGTCGTGTTTTCCCAAGCAGTACAGATGAATCTCCCTGAATAACGTCCATGATGAAGAACAGGTACTGCTACACATAAAACACAGTGAGAGTGAAGAGTACGTCATCTCTTACGTAACTGCAGAAACTGGTGCGACACACTGGACAGAATGTTTTCTTCTAATGGAAAGTCATGCTTTCGATCCCGTACATTGCTGATTAAGTCAGAAACGCAGGCTTCGCAGAAACGATGGGTGCAGCTATCCAGATTGATATTCGGCTCTCTTTCATAGCAAATGGCTACAATTAAAGCGAGGGAGATGGTCATTACCACAAGGCTCGTCCTGCTTCAACAAATGCGGCAGAACACCTGACACAATTCCAGTAATTTGGCCCAAACGCTTAGACTGCATCAGTTGTTAATTGTTCCAGAACAAAATTGACTGAAAAAGTCAGTTAGGGTCAGCTGTCAAACTTCAGTCAGCGAAGTCCAGTGCTAGCAACTTTACCCGGTGAAATTGTGTAGTGGCCCTGATTGACAGTGCAATTTGAAACAAACAGGACATTAAAACAAGGTCTGAATCGCACCACGCTGATCATCATCCAACGCATCCGGGAAATCGATATCCACGATAAGCAGCAGATCTCCTCGCTTTCCCTTGAACAAATTGGTAATCCCATTCACTGCATTCTTCTCATACCGAGGTAACCCGTACCCCGCCTTCCGAATGGTCCCAAACGGCTGCACGGAGCACGGAGGAATGGCAACCTGTAGTTCCTGCTTGTCGATGGTGGTAATCGGTATTGTCGTTCCCAGCAAGGCCTATTCCTCACACTCTCCCCGCATTCCCACCTCCTTCAAAGAGAGATGAATGTGCATCACCAAATCAGCGTCTTGTCGTTCAAAAGAAGAATGAGGCAGCTGATGAACGCGGAACCGCACTTTGCTGCCGTCATTCAGCTTGTACACGTGGCTCCACTTGTCCGGAGCGCCGGGCGGAATGGCGATGGGGACGGAGAAATCCTTCGCGATCACTCCCGTTCCGTGGCACATCTCGCAGACTCCCGACATGATAACGCCGTGGCCCTGGCAGTGGGGACAGCTGATCGTGAATTCCAAAAGGACTAACAAACTAGGCCATTCCGCGCGGGGTTCGTATCATCCCTGAGCCACCGCAGTAGGGGCAGTGGTGCGTGTGGCCTCCCTGGCCTCCGCAGCTGGGACAGGCTCGATTCACACTCAGCGGATACTACACGTAAAATGGAATTTCGTCATGAACTTCTGTCGAATAACCAGCATAGATTTGCTCCAGAGACAAGTCAATGGGCACTTCCTGGATGTGCTCTCTCATGCCGAACAGGTCAAACAGATCAAACTATGGATCAATGCGGAAAGACAGCCCCACCCCATCTCCGTCGTCTTCCATGTACACGTTGCCGTTCTCATCCTGAACGGTTCTTACGCCACTGGCCTAGGAATAACGATGAAGCGAAGTGCGAGTACGGGATAATTTGCGATTTGGAACAGACTGTACAGAGCAAACACGACGATACACAGAAACGCGCAAACGGAGCTCATACAGGCGCATCTCACGCACTTTCCCGCGCGCCTGCACAGGTCGCTTCCTCTCGAGGTCCCTTCCTCCGATTGTTCTTCGCCGTGCTCCTATCCATGACAGCAACGAAGAGGAGAGACATGCTGACTGGAAGAGGGCACAGTTGGCGGGGTTTCCCATCCTTCTACGGAGTGAGAGCGTTGCTGCCTCCTCCCTACCGTCATAGCCTTCCGTGGGGACTGGTTGCACCATCTACGATTCCTCCTGAAAAAACGGAAAAGAGAAAGAAATCTATCCTTCGTCTTTGTTGTGGTAAAGGATGCAGAAATCGCAGCAGTCCGACGCGGAGTCCATTGCCTCTGCGACCCAGAACCGAAGGTACAAGCCCTTTGCGTTGGTGAAGAAGTCGGCGGAGGAGGTGGTGTTGATGCTGGACCCGCGGTCGTTCCCGTCCAAGAAGGAGTCGGAGCTGTTCAAGAAGGAGAAGGACGATAATCTCTATTTGTAGCCATTCCCGCTCGATTCTATTCTCATCGCATAGAAATCACGTCTACAAGCCGACGAAGCAGGCGACTGTCGACACAATCTCCGTGTACAACAATGACAACAGGACCTTTATCCAGGCCGAAAAGAGCGATATCAAAACACATTACTGTGGATTCATGGCTGATTCGTAATGCGAAGACGCACTTCGTCGCGGCTGCAACTGCAATCCGACCTGCCAGGGAAAGTGCAGCCACCCCGTGTACTTTGTGCAGAAGATAAAGGGCGTGTACAACTGCCGAGTGATCTGCAAGCGCGAAAGCGACCTCATTCGGAAGAGCGAAAAGGAGAGCACGTCCGTCGGTTTGGAGTCGCAAAAGGACGCGATCCACCTCGCTACGGACGTAGCGACGCTGCCGATTGGTTGAGGAGTAGGCGATCATGAATCAGCTGAAGGGCACGCAGCTGGGAAAGGAGGTGGAGACGCAGTTCAAGCAGGTGGAGAAGGGGTTCGATGGGGAGGAGGACGAGCTGTCGATGAAGAAGAGCCGCAAACGGGAACGCAAAGAAGACGACGAGGAGGCGGACGACGCGCCGGACTTCAAGGAACTTCACGTGGACACGAGGCGGCGTGGTGAGGCGTAGATGGAGGAGGGCGGCGTGGGCGTGTCGGACGAGGAGGTGGACGGCGCGGTGTTCTCGGACGAGAGCGACCACGAGGTGTTCGACCAGACGAAGTACGCGCAGGAGGAGTCCTCCAAGTGGGTGGACGAGGCGGTGGGTCCGGGTGCGGGGCGTGAGGGGTAGAGCGAGGACGACGAGGAGGAGGACAACGGGAAGAAGGAGAAGTCGAACAGCCCGATCGACGATTCGGAATCGTACTCGTCGTCCGACTCCATGTCGGACAGCCTCGACATGGAGGAGGAGGAGAGGAGCGAGGAGGACGACGCTAATAAGGAAAAGTCGCTCCTCAAGCAAATGGTGAGGGAAGTGGAGATGGCTGAGGTGTAGTTCATCACCCTGTTCCTGCGCAACGGCAACAAGATCCGCATCGCGCAGATGCTTCAGCTGGTGAGTGTGGAGCTCTCCAAGAATCCCGATTTGGCGAAGTGGTACAATCAAAACTCGAAGGAGGCGAAGGACGTGTTCGAGAGTCTCTCCAAGCGTAACGACGCCACTGGGTACTTTGAATATCGTGGATGAGGGAGCTGTTTGTTTTCAGAGCGGCGGCAAAAATCGGGGCCATTTCCAGAAGGAGTTTCGCTCCCAACAAGGACCGCGATTTGCGCAGATTAAGCGCAAGAGGTAGAAGAGAATGTTCGCAAAGCAACCGATACAGAGCTGTATACGCATTCTTTCGTGCGGTTTGGCGAACGGCAAGTGATCTGTAGTTCAGCGGCGTCTCGTCGTGTGGTCGCTCAGCCCTCCATTTCGCGGGCCGTTTATGCACCGGTGGCGCAGTCCTTCTTCTCGACGGAGGCAAAGGCCGTGGGAGCTGAGATTTCGTTGGTTATGCGCCTAGAAGCAGAACGGAGAGGAGATTAAAAAGAAGGTCAAAGAGGCCGCTGCAAAAGTGAAAGAGGAGAGAGCGAAGGAGGCTACACAAGCCAAGGCCGCTACGGAGAAGAAGGAGCCTGAGGCCCAAGTCACAAAGGTTGTGGACACGGTGCTCGTGCTGACGGCGTAGAAGGAGGAGTGCTTCACCACCGTGAAGGGCGCCGATGGCAAGGAGACGACTTTCCAGACGAAGGCCGTGGACTCGAATGGCAAGCAGCCCGTGGAGGAGAAGGTGCTGAAGGTGGGGCTTGTCTCTCCGGTTTCATCCGCAGCTGGTTGATGAAGTGCTCGCTCTCAACTTTGTGCAGGTTGGCCAGTTCGTGCGAGTGATGAAGGTTGCGGAATACAATTTTCCTGAGGTATAGGAGCGTCTCGGTCTGCCCGATGTGATGGCCGTGCCCATGGCTGCTGCTGGCGCTGCTCCTGCTGCTGGCGCTCCCGCTGCGGGTGCTGCGGCCGGTGCTGCTGCTGGCGAGAAGAAGGAGGAGAAGAAGGAGAAGAAGGCGGTGAACGTGAAGCTGGTGAAGTTCGACGCGAAGAACAAGATTAAAGTGGCGGTTTGAGAAGTGCGTGAGGCGTAGATTATCAAAGAGGTGAGAGGCATTCTGAACCTGGGCCTGAAGGAGAGCAAGACGCTGGTGGAGAGCGTTCCTGCCATGCTGAAGGAGAACATGCCCAAGAAGGAGGCTGAGGTGGTGGTGGTCCTTTCTGCTGATGTGTAGGCTCTTGTGGCGAAGCTGAAGGAGTTGGGCGCTGAGGCGACTATGGAATAGGGTGATTTATCGATTTGGCGTGTTTGTGAACAAACAGAGGAGCTGAGATGCGGCTTACTTCTTTTCAAGCTTCTGGCACTCCTCGCAGGGGCAGTTGGGGTGCGTACACTTTCCGCAGTCCTGGCAGATGTCGCAGGTGCACTGGGGGTTCTTGCAGGTCTTCTTCGTATTCGTACAGGAACAAGGCATTATGATAATATGACTTCCTGTCAACGCGTCGTCTATCTTCGCTGTTAGTCATCACGACGACGGGTAGTCCATTATAGTGGAGAAGGATGCTTGTCAAGGGATGACGCGAAGAACACTTGTCAATCGCATCGATGCTGCCACTCTCACCCATTACACGGGCAGTGCATTTTTCGATGAATAACCACAGCAAGGGAACACGTTTCATCCTTCTTCGGACCTCCATCCTTTTCCACAATCTGCTCACCGACGTGCAGAATACCACCCATGAGCGACGACAAGCAGGTTGAGTTGAAACAAGACGCGCTGGACATCGTAGACTCGTGGCTTGGCGAATCTACCGGCACTGAGGAAAAGCCGAAGCAGCCCGTCTTCGACGCAAGAGCACGTCGTTTGGGACTCGGAGCCAAGTACGTTCCCCATAAGCGAGTGGTCGATGGGCGAGGAAGTGATGAATAGGAGCAGGAGCCACCGAGTGTGCTGAAGAAGAAACTGCTGAGGGAAAAGCGCAGGAGGAAAGAGAAGAATATGGAGGATCGGGACACTTCGTCGGAGAGTGACTCTGACGAGGACAAAATGAGCAAAGCGAAGAGTATCAAGTCGAAGATGCCATTGGGCGGTTTGGGTTCGTGGATGGTCTGATGTGTAGCTCCTCCGAAGAGAATCCAACCGGTGAATCCGAAAAAGAAAAAGTAGTCCATTTAGCACAGTGTTTGTTCGACACAGTTGGAGGGAGATTCCCTCTCTCAAAATGGAAGTGTACCGAGTGGAACGGAAGCTGGGAAGTGGAACGTGTTGGCTTTTGTGATTGTTTGGAACATGTAGTTGGGAGCGTGTTTCTCGTTCGCGCCAAGTCGGATGGAAAGGCGTACGCGCTGAAGCAGATCCGAGTGAATCGGGACGACATTGTGGGTAGTGGACGCTTTTCCCGTACAGGCTGTAGGGGGCGTGATTGCGGCATCCCGAGAAAGCACCATCAACAAGGCGCTTCTAGCGGGCTGCAACGACAAAACCAGACAGTACTTTGTCAACATGAAGGGTTCACTCGATGAGGAGGAGTAATGGGAAGAGCAGTTCTACACGGAGAGACGAGGACTGAAGGGGACGAGTGTGTGGAACAACATCGTGGTCGAACGGGGTGACGCTCACTCACAGGTGCTCGAGTATGTGGGGTCCACGCTCTCCCATCACATTCTTCACAGCCCCTCCCTACCGAAGGACATCCTCATTCCTCAAATCATCAATGGTTGATGACGTTGTCCATGCTCACTTCCAGAAGTGGCCTATCTACACTCCCTTCACATCATGCACCGCGACATCAAGCCGTCCAACATTCTCCTGCTGGAAAAACCGTCTATGCAAGCGAAACTCTGCGACTTTGGGTGCAGCAAACAGATCGTCGGCTCGATCGAGAACCATCGCAGCACACCGCTTGTCACTTCGCGCTTTTATCGGTGCACACTTATTGCCGGACTCATGCGCAGGGCACCTGAGTTGCTCATGGGAGCCACACGCTATGGATTCGCCATTGACATCTGGTCTCTGGGTTGCGGTACGCGGAAGGAAAGGGAATCACAAAGAGTCATCGCCGAAATCCTCGTTGGAACGCCCCTCTTCATCGCTCTCGATTCGGACGCGGACCAGCTCCTAAGCATCATAAACAGTACCGACAAGGCAACCGAATGACTCCTAGTCCTAGGGACCCCTTCCGAGGAGGATCTCGCCCAAATGCAGGTTCCTCGCAGCAATAGAGAAGGTATCGAGTGTCACAAGCCGCTTCCATCTAGTCTTGTCCTCTATCCAGCCCATCACCCGAATTCCCCTAAGCACTCTCCTTCCGCCCGACGTGTCTCCGTATGCTCCAAGGAGAGGCTGTGACGACCAGGGAGTATCGATCCATGTTGGAAGCCATCTTCTGCTACGACCCCTCGAAGCGCCCCACTGCGTCGGAGCTGCTGTCCTACTGTCATTGCAGGTGTTTGTTGGGAAAGAATGGGAGAGAGAAGCTAGCGGTTGGGGTAGAATGCAATTGCAGTCTTTTCGTTCAGAGCTCTCTTTAAAACAACCCGATCCAGGGCTCGAATGGCAACTGCCAATGAGGTGCATTCTCCATGAATGACAGTATTCTTTTGTGCTATCGACTCAACTCGCTGCTATCATGTCTGCTACCTCCAAGTCTGCTGTAGGGACCTGCTTCTTTGTGGAATCACTGCCTCTGTCTCCATTGCGCCTTCAGGCCTCTAACCCCCCGCGTAGAAGAAGTCTACCGACAACATCAACAGCAAGCTGCAGCTCGTGGTTCGCAGCGGCAAATTCCAGATGGGTTTCAAGTCTGTGCTGAAGACCATCCGCTCTGGAAAGGGTACGTGCCTGTGATCTGCTGCTTAAGAACGCGTGTTCTAACCCTGTATAGCGAAACTGCTGCTGGTGGCCGACAACTGCTCGCCTCTTCGGAAATCGGAGCTCGAGTACTACGCGATGCTGACCAAGACGACGGTTCACCACTATCAGGGCAACTGCCTGGATCTGGGAACTGCTTGCGGAAAGTACTTTGGCGTGTCATCTGTGGCCATTATCGATGCCGGTGGGTTCCACGGAAGGGAAATGAGACGTAGGCGATTCGGACATCCTCCGCACCTTTGAGAACTAGTTCTGCTTGTACTATACTCCCTGTTTGTTTATCCCGCGTTTGGCTTAAAATGGTGTGTTTTGGAACACTCCTCATGCCCATTCATTCTTTCATGAGACTCTTCACGACGGACGATTTGTTCACGGTTGCGAACTACAACCTGGACAAGTGGACGAACACTGTGGGGGGAGCACAAGGGAATGAAGCGTAGTTCACGATGGATTTCTACCTGACGTACATGACGAAGTGGTCAGACATGTTCTTTGCGGAGGAAGCTCCGAACGGAGAGGTTGTCGGCATTGGCGTGGGAAAGGTGGAGGGCGACCTTCTTCCCGAAAAGAAGGATTGGAGAGGACACGTTTCTGTGCTCACCATTGCTCCGGAATACCGCCGTATCGGTTACAGTCAGCGCTTCATGAAGTACATAGAGGACGTGTCCGAGCTTGTGTACGCTGATTGTGGATTCCTTTCCCGCATAGAGATAACGCGTTCTTTGTGGATCTGTTCGTCCGCGTGGATAATGCGCTTGCAGTGTCCCTCTACAAGAAACTGCAGTACTCCGTATATAGACACATTCTTGAGTACTATGGAACCGGAACGGATGCCTACGGTTTCTTCGGGGGTGCGTCTTGACGACTAGATATGCGCAGAGCGCTGCCACGGGACACAACAAAGTCCACCATCATTCCGCCCTATGACAAGCCCATCCACGTGTCAAAAATCGTTAGCACCCTGTATTCTGTTTGTTGCAAGAAAGACAAGAACATTGTCATTTCGTTTACTCTTGGTACTCTCCATCCCAATCAAAGATAGGATTCACGATCGCGTAGGGCTGATCCCTCACGAAACTCTCAACCGCCTTTGCGCGTGCACTGTATTCATCGGGCTTGTCCTCTGCAAGCGTTTTCGTCGCGCCGACGGGCTGAAAAACGGGGTCGAACCTACTCCTCACAGAATCACGCTACGCCCACCCAAAGTTGCTGTCTCCCCTCGGGTTCACGATCGTTCCCTGAACCTGCCCCCGATAGATGTGCACCTGCCCCTGAATCTACGCGTAACCAAGAGCGAGAAGAGCGACCAGAATCGCGAGGAACACGTTCCAGTTTGCATGCTTTCCCACGAACTTGGGCAGGGAGTCCATCATCCATTTTACGTTAATCCCCACCTTTTCCCCCTCAATATCAAGGGAGGTATCTTCCGTAATCACGTACTCTCCCAACTGCGATGCCTTGTGAATTGAAACGGATAAAGGATCCGAGACAATCTCGCGGACATCACGCTACACATCATTTTTCTTCCACGGATCCACGTGCGATACGTCGAGATCAATGTTATATTTCGAGAACAGTCTTTTAAACTCTTTGTACTACGATGACAACCACGAACGAGCGGTCTACTTTATTTTGATTGCTCGTGTTGAGCCTCAGTATTATGCTCGACCCAGACGGAGACATCGTGAATACTCCCGTTTCTCCCACAAAGAATGGTAGAATCGGGGTAAGTTTCTACGTTTCTGCTTTTCATGTGAGTGTCTTCTCGCCATTCTGGGAGTCTGTGTGTGGTATCGTGAGATAAGGGTGCGTGGGTGACGATGGAAGGAAGTGTGGCTGAATGCGTCATCATGTGCTTTCTTTGTTTGAGATGTGGAAGTAGAAGCATGTCAATGCTGATTCTATTGAGTTGATTTGAATCCGGCTTGGCTTCCGCGATTTCCGCACCTCTCCCTTTATCACCCACTAATGGATTCCTCCTCACGTGAAGTATACAATCACAAACGGGATCCACAATCCCTGCGATTCGGGTCATCTCATGATGGTTGCTCCAAATCCAAGAATCCCATTCCACTTTCCACGTTTGTGAAGAAAACAATACAAATAGCGATAGTTAGGCCTCCTTGAAAAACAGGCGGCTAACGGTCATGATATCGGGGTGCTGCTTCAGATAAGACGGTGGGTTGTTGTTGGCGTCCATCAGCTTCTGGACAGTATTCCAGTTCCCAACGAACTCGATGGTGTCGGGAGAGCGGAGGATGAAGAAGAGTGGATACTCCCTGCTCCCGCCCTTCATTTCTAAAGATCACAGCCCGTTCTCAGATTCACCGGCCAGGCGAAATAGGTCGTTGCGGATGTCATGGTTGTTTGGCTCCGTTCCTTCAATCTCCTCGTAGCGTATTCCCAACTCATTCAGGTGGGTCTACGGAATGATCCCCTCCAAACGGAGCCACTTCGAAGAGGGACACATTGGCAGTGCTGCGCGAATCCAAGTAGGAGCGGAGAATGATAAAGCGATCTTTGGACATGGATTATTGCGTTTCATCAAACAGGATACGAACTACTCGCTTACTGCGCACCCTCGGCAGGAGCGGCCGCCGTTGTTTCCGCAGGGGCCGCAGTCTCCGCCGGCGCAGCGTCAGGCGTCGTCTGGGCAGACTGGGCAGCCTGGGCAGCCTTCTTATCCATGCCGTCAGTGCCGTTCTTCTTGAGGTCCTCGCAGTAGCAGAGCATGGTGGTGTCGACGGCGATGACGAAGACCTGAATGAAGATGGTGGAGACGAGATAGCTCAGAATGACGATGACGACGGTGGGTCCGACGAAGCTGACGATCGGGTGCGTGATCCAGTCGGGGCAGAAGCGGATCATGACCTGCACGACGAGCGTGGAGCTACGCATGAGGCGGCGCGGCGACGGGGACATGACGATGTTGGCGACCTTACCCATCCAGATGAAGAGCGTCGAGACGGACTTGAGCACGGTGACGGCGCCGATGTTGGAGGCGAGGAGTGAGAAGGACTCCACGGAGGACTTGAAGAAGTTGGAGCCGCGCATGATCACGAGGATGTAGGCGTTGCGCGAGATGTACTTCATGCACTTCTCCAGGCACAGCAGGCAGCAGTGGCAGCACTTCATGCCGCACTTCACCAGCGGGTTGCCCGACTGGCTCTTCTTGAAGCGGTTGTCGATGTACCTGCGCCTCACTCCGTCCCCCATCGCTCACAGCATCACCGCACGCGCCAGCTGGATCAGGCTGATCAGCAGCGCGCCGTACGCCGCACTGCCCAGGTGGTAGCCCACCGCGCACAGCAGCGCCTGCGACAGCGTCGTGATGCTGATGCGCTCCTACGCCTCAGCCGCCGTGCCGTCACCCACGTCCTCCTTCTTGAAGTACCACTTGCCCACCGTGCCCGCCACTGCCATGACGCCGATGGCGTTCACCAGCCCCGACGACCACAGGAACATGAAGAGATGCCAGAAGCCCAGCACCACGTCGGAGGGCGCGCCCTTTTCGATGGCGCGCGAGATGAAGGTGCAGTTGGTCATGGTCTCGGGGTCCTCGCACAGCATCGCCGTGTCGTTCTTCGCTGTGCGTCAGTCCCCACATGCACACGCACAGACCACGGCGCCGATGCTGCGCAGCACCTCGTCGGTGTAATCGGAGAGCGAGAGCGAGGAGGACAGCGTCAGCGAGTACGCCCACGCGAAGAAGCAGAACAGCACCACGTTCACCACCGTCACCACCATCGGCACACTACGCGTGACTCAGCCACAGCGCGGCTACAGCAGGATGGAGGGCGTGCGGGCCAGCACGATGGTGGCCTTCTTCATCTGCTCCACGGACACGTTGACGGAGTGGCCCATGGCGATCACCACGAATAGCAGCACCAGCGTGAACGCCGCCATCACGTACGCCGCGATCTCCCAGTACACCACCGTGCGGTCGTTGGAAGCGAGATAGTCGGGCAGCTATGGATCAGAGCGACACGGCGCGCGCACGTTCTCCACGATGTTCTCGAAGGTGAGGTTGCCCCAGTGGAAGTACTCGTCGCCGGTGGAGACGAGGAAGTTGAACCACTGGTTCACGGGCAGCAGCTGCGCCTGCTGGAAGCAGAGCAGCGTCACCAGCACGCAGAGCAGCAGCCCCAGCACGATGGTGCACCAGATCACGAACTTGGAGCACGTCTTCAGCAGCAGCTACGCTCAACGAGTGTTTTATCCATTACCAGGAAGACGAAGCCCAGGACGAAGGAGACCGCCACGCCGACGGCGAGCACCAGGTAGCAGGAGCGAATGTCGCTCATGTAGCGGTTGACGAACACCTGCACGCTCACCAGCGCGTTCGTCAGCACGTCCTCGCTGCTCGCGCGCGTGTACGTCTCCGTCTCCTCCACCGACTGCGCCAGGCACGACGGCGACGACGGGTCGATGTAGGCGGGGTCCGTCGGGTCCGCGGGGCTCTCGGGCATCACGCAGCGCGCCGTCGTCTTGCGCACGGTGGTGACCACGGGCACGCAGCGGTTCCTAGCGATGAGGCGGGAGATGGGGAGGCACATGACGCTCGAGGTGTTGAGGGGCACCGCCCAGCAGTTGGCGCACAGCTCACCGTGGGTAAGACGGTAGGCGCCGCTCGTGCACTGAATCACGTCATCGAAGGGAGGGAGGCCCTTGTTGTCCTACAATAAAGATCACCATGGGAGAGCACCGTGTAGTTGTAGGTACACACAACGTCCCGAGCCGACGGACAGGAGGGAAGGCAGATGCCAAACATGGAGAAGGACGTATTCTACGGTCAAACGCAGCGAAAACAGCTACGAAGGCCAGAGAAATAGAAACGTCTTCCGTGAGACGCGGATAGTACACCTGGTCGCAGACTCCCGTGGGACAGTTCAAAACAACCGATCCGGGCGGATTGGTCTGGCTGCCGCACACGTTGCCGTTGTAGTCGCGGCCATTTGACAGACTACCGTCCATTCGCTTTCCATCCCCTACGAAGCCATATCCGCCGTTCTATGTGCAGCGATCAGGACGATAATGGAAACGAACCAAGCGGCGGCGAATAGCACTAGACACAGAGGATCGGTGCAGTGACGTCCAGAGAACTTCACCTCGAGATCCTTTTTCTTTCTACAGCAACAGCACATGAAAGGGTTCAGACAATCTTGACGTGTACTGATTCCAAAAAACGACTCCATTCGGTTCCCCGCGGGAGTTCATCGCAGGCAAAAATGGAGCCCACCGAGAAAGAGGTGAAGGAAAACCACCGTCCCCTGAAGCGCTACTTCCGTCAGAGAGCCCACTGCAACCCGCTCTCTCACAATGACACCTTCACTTAGTCAGTGCTCAGAAGGCGGCTTACTGTGTAGTCCGCAAACCCCAGATGACATGGATTGGTCGACGCACTACCCCGCTTTCTTCGACTCGAGTTTGCGCTGGGCTGGCTATCGTCACCTGTAGAATTGACCCCTCAAGAGCAAAATGCAGCTGCAACAAAGTAAGAGTATATCTTTCGCGTCAGAGGCAGGCAAGTGAGTATTCTCGATGTGGGCTGCGGCTATGGAGGCTTGACGGGTACTTCTCTTTTTCCGTCTCATCATATGCAGTGGCACTTAGCACCATCCTTCCGGACGAGCTCATTCTCGGCTTGGAGATCCGCATGAAGGTGACGGAGTACGTTGATCTGCGCATCAAGAACCTGCGCGAGGAGAACCCCGGAAAGTACCAGAACGCGTCCGTGATGCGAACGAACGCCATGAAGTACCTGTCCAACTACATCCGGAAGGGCCAGCTCTCCAAGATGTTCTTCTGCTTCCCCGACCCCCATTTCAAGGAAAAGAATCATCGTCGGCGCATCATCAGGAGGGGTGTTTTGTATGACTATCATCTCGTAGCCAAGTGCTGCTGTCCGAGTACATGTACTACCTGCGCCCCGGTGGCATTCTCTATACCATCACCGATGTGGAGGATTTGGCCAACTGGCACCACGACCAGCTGCAGGAGCATCCCGGATTCGAACTGCTGACCGAAGAGGAGCTGGTAGGCGTGGTGGTGCGGCATGAGCAGTAGAAGGACGATCCGGTGATTGATGCGGTGTACCATTCGACGGAGGAGGGAAAGAAGGTGGAGAGGAATGCGGGCAAGAAGATGCTCTGGGCCGCGCGCAGAAAGGCCGATTCGGAGTTAATCGCTTCTGTCTTATGTCGTGTTTGGAATAAAGAAGCGAGAAGTACGAGTTGAAGAGGGCCTTGTACTCTTCGCTCGAGAGTTGGTACACTTTGCGTTTCTAGGAATCAATGTGGATGGCGATTTCCACAGGATCGATGTTGCAATCTGCGCACTTTCCGTATGCCGTTTGAAGCACCTTCACAAAACTCTTGTTCTTCGTTCGGAAGAGGGTTCGGAGGAATTGCGCATACTCCTCCTGTTTTGTCGATACTGCGTCTTCTCCCTCCTTTGCGTAGAGTGGCGAGAGGGAGAGGACAGACGACGTCACCTGCAATTCACGGAGGAGACGACAATCACTTTGGGTGGAGGAACGAAGCACGTTCTCGACACATCGAAACACTTCGAGGCCCTAAAGTAGGACTGTACGAGCACCGTGAGGAAGGTGGAGTCGTGATTGGAAACACGCGTGCTATGCGTGATTCAATGACGTGAAATCGTGCTCCATGACAAGCTTGTCACAGAACTCCTTTTGAACGAGGAAGAGGTACTCTTCGGTGAAATGGCACGAGAGAATGAGGCGCTGGATAAGTTGTGAAGACACCTACCGTTTAGAGGGAGGATATGATGTTACATAATAGGGAATATTGGCCACACACACGTCAAATGCGGGAAGTGGGTCCTTCAGCACATCGCCTTCAAGAAGGGTGAGTTTTGAATCCCGAATCTCCTGCTGAAATCGCTGCTGAAGGACAGCCACCATGTCACGGTCCTTTTCCAACGCCACCTACATCGGAAATGAATATGGGAATACAAACCACATGATCACACTGTTGCAACAGATATTTCGTGAGTTGACCGGAACCCGGTCCAATCTCAAACACGGTGCCCTTTTCTGGAATGTTCTCCCATTAAGCAAGCTTCAATATGTTAGAAATGGATATTTTCGCCTCCTTCACGAGTTTTCGCAGCACATTCTCATCCTTCAGCAGATGCTGTCCAAGCGCCTTCTTCAGCACGACCTGCGTCCCAAAACGCCGAAAGAGGACATTCTGCCGCACCCACATGCCATGAACGCCAATTCACTGAGACTGTGGAGAACAAACAACCCAAGTGAAAACAACCCACGAATGAACTATACGGAAGGAGCAAACCCAGAATGATCCCAATGGCGCATTTCACGTTCTAACGGTGGTGGTTGTTACTGTCCTACTCGTGACCCCTCCTTTCAAGCACTACGTAACGTCCTCCTCGGTGGTCATCTCCTCCTCGCTCAGCATGTCCTTTAACGACTCCATCTCCTCCAACAGCTCCTTGGACACGTAGGAGAACATGTACAGGGCTCCAATCTGAAGATGCTGCATCTACTCGTTATTTCCCTCTCCGCGCCCTCACCTCGTTTGTGCGGCAGCGCACCACCATTTCGTCAAAGGAGCGAGGGAGGGAAACCACGGGCTTGCGCACTTTCTTCATGAAATCGAAGTACGTCTCCGTCTTCCCCCACCGCCTCGAAGCCATCTTGGGAATACCCGATCTGGGGGTCATCACGGGGAAAGAGGATTACGCTTGGAAACGGCAACTCTTGGCGAATTGCCGCGGCAGACTGCCGAACGCTCTCGCAGACATTCCAATTCCCTGAAGAGTTATGAAAGGGCAAAACGAGTCGCCAAAATCGGCTCTTTATTTGGATCTTGCTGTTCTCAATCCACAAAACAGCATCGCTCCAACCCTGATGTATTCTTATACCAACTACGGGTATCTGTAGGTTCGTTTGCGTTGTGTCACCGTTAGTCTTCATCAGGTCGAAGGGCTTTTCGAGTTGCGGTTGCTCTCTTTATTCAGTGTAGTGTGTACAAACCCTTTTCTGCCATTTCTGGGTCCGTCCAAGAAGAGGGAGCCACTTCTGGAGTCAGTCCTCACGATTCCTCCTCCGCTGTTGTTCCTATCGGTCTCGAGCACTGTGCTTCGGGAATCAGCATTCCGGAAGTGTCTTCCGCGAATGGTCAGAGTCCTCCGCCGTAGGTTCTTTCTGTACTCGTTATTATCATAGGATCATCATCAGTCGCCGAAATCCATTGTAAGTGTTGGAGGTGTGGATGAGTCGTAGGATGAACCCCGGAAGCGTAGGGAGTCGTGCATTGCCTTTAGGGTAGATTCTGTCATGGGAGAATCTGAAGAAGTGGGAGATGATCACGCGAGAGTATCTCCCCTACCTCCAGCGAGAGTACATCATTTGGGGACTCTTCGTCATCACTTTTGTTTGGCCTTTTTCGCTGCATGACGTGTAGATTCTGAACGTCATTTCGGCGAATCTCCAACGGTTCCATCCATCCATCCTCTTCAACTGCCTGGCCATGATCATCGGCGTCGTGAGCCTGTCGTCGCGGAACAAACTCTATCTCTCCATCGTAATCGTCATGATCGCCCTCTCGACGGTTCTCGCCGTGATCGTGTTTCTCCACCGGAAATTTGACGTTGTTGCACTGATAACGTTCTTCTGCGACGGCGCCCTTCTGTATTTCCTTGTGCAGTGGCTTCTCCATTTTAGACGCCTTTCTCAGGAGGGTGCATGCTTGCACGATGGATTATGGGTAGATTTGATGTTTTTTCAGGCCATGACATACTCCATCAGTCGCCGTGTTGATGATATCGTGTACTTTAGAGAGCATAGTGATATTGAGTTGTACAATAGTGTGTATTGTGTTTGTTGTCGTTAATTGTCTCTTTTGGTGGGAATTGCGTTTTCATTTGCGCATTTGGATATCAGTTGCATTGTAGGTGCAATTCTTGGAATCTTTTTTACGAATGAACTGTGATTGCCAAAATGAGCTTGTCAGAATGCAAACAGCTTCCTAAGCAAAGCAACCAAAAGACTTCTTCTCGGGAACGCGTTCCTCCACTTCAGGGAAGCACTGAGCCAGTTTCCCCACATCTACTCCCTCACTCTCTCCCTTCTATTCCACTGCAAAGATCACACGATTTCATGCATCGTAGCGGACTTGAAAAGATCGCTGTCTCCACCGCCGGCATGTCTATTCTCAACCCTCCTCTCTTTCCTCACTTTCGCATTGCACATTGTACACATAGATCAGGCTGAAGCCTTCGGACACAATTGTCCTGAGTTTGGGTAGATCTACTCTCAATTCGCCTTCTCACCCCAACCTCGCATTTCCACACTGCTACTCCTGTCCGTGTCATTTCCCTCCAGGGCATGTCTTCCCATTCTGCACTCCTCCAAGGCAGGCAAATCTACCTCGCATTTCCCTCCCTCTTCTACTCGCAATGACCGTGTGGCAGGAGCGCATGAAGCAGTACGCGCCCAGCTGCAGGCTCTTTAGCGACGGCATGTCTAGCCCTCACCCACCCTCCTATGAGCCACCCTCCACCACCAGCGACGCCCTCTGGAAGTCGAAGGACTCCTTCTCCACCTGCCCGATGTTCAGACTCTCCAGCTTCGGCAGTCCTTCCCATGAGTGATCATCTCCTCACTCACCACTCATCTCACACGTCACATAGTTGCAGAAGGAACAGTAGCCCAGGTCCACCGTCTGCAGCGCCGCGCAGTCCCGCAGCACCAGCGCCGAGTCCCTGCCGTTGCCGTTGAAGCAGTTCACGCCCACCTCCAGCGTCTTCAGCGCGCTCAGTCCCACCACGCGCAGCGCCGTGCCGTTCCAGAAGCAGTTGTCGCCGATGCGCAGCAGCTCCAGCCGCGGGAAGCGACTCACGTCGACAGTGCCCACGTCCGGCTCGTTGCAGCTGTTGTTCTCCACGGTGATCTCCACCGTGTCGGCGGGCAGCGCGTTGAACTCCTGCAGCGACCGGACGGTGAAGCGGCGTGTGACGCAGGGCTGCAGGTTCTGGAGGCCCTCCAATTCGCTGGCATCTGGGAGTGACTGGGTTGAGAGGCGTGTACTGGAGAAGGTGAGAGCGGTGATCTTCTCGAAGGCGCGCGGCAGGCGGAGCGATTCGAGGGAAGGGATGTCTGGGTGTGAGAGAAGAGAAGGAGGGGAACTGATGAGGGTAGCGTGAGTGACGCAGCGAATAGCCTTCTTCCCCGCGGTGAAGGATTGGAGTTTGGAGAGGTCTAGGTGGGATGAGAGAGTGTGAGGGTACTCTTCATAGTGAGTGTGTTTTGATTCTGTTCATCTCCTTCAAACACACCAATGCCCAATTCGATGGAAGTCAGAGAAGGCAGGTCTTCAAACACGGTCAGACGACAACGACAGAAACAGTTGTCACCAATATTCAATTCCTTCAAACCCTTCATGTCTAGTCATCACTCTTGTCTTCACTCATCACTCTTCAATTGGAACTCGCCCCAATCCATGAACGCGTTGGATGCAATGGCGATGGTTTTGAGTTTGGGACAGTTGGAAATAGTGAATGCGTTGTTGGTGGAAATGGTAGGAATGGTGGTACACATGGTGAAACTCCCCTCGCCAATCACAACACTCTCCAACTTCTTCATCCCATTGATGGCGAAGGAGGTCACGTACCGACAGCTCTGCGGGCTGATGGATATGGAGCCGAGGCCGTGGAAGGGCGAGAGGTCGAGGGAAGTGAAGTCGCTTTCGTTGCAGCAGTTCTCGATCGACAAGCCCGGAATGGACTCCAACAGATTCTCGTATTCCTCGCGGCAAATCACTCTTCCCTCGCTGCGGCGTATCCTCGCCTCTTCCGCAACATGCAGCGCGTCTTCGATCTTCCTCACATTATCGAGTTGTACCGAGCTTGCCTTGTCCAGAAACTCCTTCACCGTCGGGTACGCTTCCAACAGGCTCGCATCTAGGCTTGATTGGCTCTACAGACAGCCACTCTTCACAGAACAGGTTTCGATCTTGATCATCGCGAAGGGCAGCTCCAACTGTTGCAGAGAAGGAACGTCTATGTTTCAGAATGGCGTTTCTGCACCACTTTCAAACAGCACTTCGTTTGCATTCCCGAAGCCGCACTTCCCCGCGGTGAAGGATTGGAGTTTGGAGAGGTCTAGGTGGGATGGATGAGAGTGATGGTACTCTTCATGCGGAATACATTCCGATTCTGCTCTGTTCCCTCAAACACATCAATACCTAACTTGATGGAAGTCAAATAGGGCAAGTCTTCAAACACAGTCAGACGACAGCGACAGAAACAGTTGTCACCCACATTCAATTCTATCAAACTCTTCATGTCTAGTCATCACTCTTGTCTTCACTCATCACTCTTCAATTGGAACTCGCCCCAATCCATGAACGCGTTGGATGCAATGGCGATGGTTTTGAGTTTGGGACAGTTGGTAATGACGAATGCGTTGTTGGTGGAAATGGCTGGAATGGTGGTACACATGGTGAAACTCCCCTCGCCAATCACAACACTCTCCAGCTGCATCATGCCACCCAGTCGCAAGCTGCCCACACACCGAAAGGATTGGGGTCCCACGGAGAGCTCACGCAGTTGGGGATAGGAAGTGAAACTCCACGCATTGATCGACCCGTTGTTGCACACATTCGCCTCTGTGAGAATGGTGTGAATGCCCTTCTGCACGGAGTAAAAGTCGTCCTCGTCACGAATCAGCAAAACGCCCTTCTCCGAAGAGCCGTGGGTTCCGCTTGATGGGGTCGATCCCATATCGATCACCGTAAATGGAAATAAGTTGCCTCCCACAGTGGGTGTGGGTGTGGGTGTAGGTGTGGGTGTGGAATTGGCTCCCACGATGCTTGCCAGAACAGGCGAAACCCCGTTCTGTGTGATGGCTCGCACTGCGTCCACAATGAACGGATGCTGTGTGTGACTCAACCCACTCAAACCCACCGTAAGCAACTCTGCCACGGAGGGGCGCTGCTCCTGCTCCTTCACCAGACACTGCTTCACAAAGTCCACGAAGTCAGGAGAGTACGCAGAGGAGGAGAGAGAAGGGGGAGGATTGCAGCAAATCGACTTCGTCACCGCTGCTACATTCGAAGCGCCGAAGGGGTTCCTTCCCTCTGCCAGCTCGATGAGGGTGATGCCCAGCGACCAGACGTCGGATTTCAAGCAAGTCGCTCCGTCAAACACCTCGGGAGCCATGTAACAGAATGTGCCACAGATGGTGGATCGATGAGACGAAGAGGAACCCAGCTGCGTTGCCAAGCCGAAATCGCCAAGCTTTACTGTTCCATTGTCACTGAAGAGGAGATTGTCGGGCTTGATGTCCTATCCCTGATAGATGTGACGAATGAATTACGCGATGGATGATCCTCTGCTTGTGGAGGTCGTTCAATCCTAACAGAGAGCAGGCAGCAATATCGCGGATCTCCACCTCCTTCAACTTCTTTCCACTGCGAAGATAGTTGCCAACCGATCCCTTGCTGCAGTACTCCATAACAAGCTGATTCGTGAAAAGGGGAAGATTTGGCTTACCCACACCTCTCTTGGCTCCACTACAACGTCCACGTACTTTACAACATACTCGGATTTCACCGAATGGAGAGCCTTTGCTTCCTCATCAAGAAAGGGCAGATTTGTGTTGCACGGAATGACCTTGATGGCAACCACGGATTTGTCAGAAGTGCATAATCCCTCGTAAACAACTCCGAAGGCTCTATCTGTGAGAGGCTGCGAGAATGAGAAGCCCTTCTCCGATCTTCTTTCCACGAACGTATTTGGAACTGTTGCTCATGTCTACGTTGGATTCCAAAATGAATAGTGATCCTCAGTGTAATACGGGAACTGGAGAAGTTACTGGATTGTGCGAATGTAACTGTCGTTGTCAAAACCATCAACACGCGTTTGCAGCAAAGAAAGCTGACATTATGGCTGATTCCGTATCTGATTGTTCCTTTCTGTTGGAGAAGGGAGATGTACGAATGCTGCTCCCTGGAGGGCAGTATACCGGGAAATGCAGTATTACCTACCCTTCGCATCCTGGTCTTGTTCTGTTCACGACAATGGTGAACGGAAAGAAGGAGGGGAGCGGCTTGCTGGAGAATCGTCAAGGATGCAGCATTGCGGAGTGCTTCTTCCGCAATGACATGCTGGAGGGATCATTCACGCGTCGCACTCCAGAGGGCGTGTTGGTGCAAACGGAGTGTTATGTGAATGGGAAGAGAGAGGGCGTCGTCCAGAAGTTCGATGCGGATGGGAATCGAACTGAGATGGTGCGCTGTTCCAACGGCGGGGAGGTGTCTGTGCTGCATCCACTCTCCTCGCTGGCGGGCTACTGGGAGGAGCGAAGCAAAGCGACGAATGAAATCCTGTCGGTTGCGAAGTACACCGCCGACTTCTCCGCGATGGACGGCTTGTGCTTCATCTACGAGCAGGGACGCGTGAAGCGTGGCGAGTGGTATCGTGGAGGGCGAATGGAGCGAGTGATGATGGAGTTCGACGAGAAGGTGCGAACGGAGTTTGGAGAAGGAGGAGAGAAGTGCTTTGTGGGGGAGTACAGGAATGACGTGGCGAGTGGGTTCTGCCGAGAGGGGAAGGGATGTGTGTTGGAGGGTGGCGTTGTAACGAGAGTGAACGTGTACGCGAATGGAGGAGAGCTCAGACGATGGAAGGTGCTGGTGGACGAGGTGATGACGGAGATGGATGAGAGGGGAGTTGTGGTGTATGTGGGGGAATATGCCGAGAATCCGGAGCTGTTTTGTCCTCGCGATGGAAAAGGAATGGTGTTTGAGAATGGAGAGTTGAAGTGTGTGGGCGTGTTTGAAGGAGATGTGCTGAAGAGAAAGGAGAGGGAGTTCGAGAAGGAATTGATGATGGAGTACGATGATGAAGGGAAGATGGTGTATTGGGGCGGCTATGTGAAGAATGAGAAGGGTGTGTTCTTGCATGACGGACAGGGCACTATCTATGAGAAGGGTGTGATTGTGTATTGTGGCTGTTTTGAGAAGGGGGAGTTGAAGCGCAAAGCCAAGGAGTTTAAGGATGGAGTGATGATCGAGTACGACAAGAAGGGGAAGAAGGTGTATGAGGGAGGGTTCGAGATGAAGAAGAATGAAGCGGTTCGATCGGGCAGGGGGAGGACCTTCCAATGGGGTCAGGTGAAGGTGGAGGGTGTGTTTGGTGGTGGGTGGTTGAAGAAGAGAGAGCAGAAGAACAGTGTGCATATGACAGAGGAACAGGCGAATGGGTATTCCGCCGTGTTTCTGATAGTGAGCCTGCTGTTGGCGGCTGCAACGGGGTGGTGCTACTTCCAGCATCCCTCGTGGGCGCCGTATGGGTTGGGAGTGTGCGGGGTGGTGGAGGTGGCGTTCATGGTCTATCAGTACTCCACCATGTCCAGCGCCTTTGCGTACTACGCGAACTCCATCACGTCGATGCTGGTGTTGTTGTTCCTGTTCTGTCTTGCGTTGAGTGGAGCGAACAATAAAGTGTATTTGATTATGACTATTGTGTTGGGAGTGGGAATTGTTGGGGTTGTTGGGATGATTGGGATGAAGGAGGAACGAGGTGGTGTCTTGCTGACGGTTGATTTGGCGGTGTTCATTGGGTGGTGTGTGGTGATACTGTACACGATCAAGTCTCCTCCTCTTCTTTCTTGGGGATTGCTTGGGTGGTGGTTTGCAATTGGGGCGGTGTTGGTTGGGTTGTGTTGTGTTGGATATGTGGATAGTGGATTGAAGGTTGGCATTCTCTCAACAGAGCTGGTGTGTTTGATTGTGTGCAGTGTCATTCTGTCGTTTGTGAGTAACTGGTTGTTTTACATCAGTTTGGGAATTGGTGTATTGTATGCTGTTGGTGTGTTCCTTGTTGTGCTGGAGAGTAACAATGATTATGGCGGGTTATTTAATATCATGTTCATGATATCTTACATTGTGCTGTTCATTTGGTGGTGTATTCTTACCATTCGCACTATCAAATCTCCTCCTCTTCTTTCATGGGAATTGCTTGGGTGGTGGTTTGCAATTGCAGTGGCTCTGTTTGTGTTTTGTATTGGGGAAATAATTGATGAAATGATTATTGTTATTCTCATATCAGAGCTGGTATGTTTGATCATTTGCACTTGCATTCTGTCCTTTGTGAACAACTGGTTGTTTGTCATTCCCCTGGTAATTGGTTTGGTGTGCTTGCTTGCTATGTCTGTTGTAATGGCACATGACAGTGACAGTGGACAGTGTTACTCAATCATTCTGTTTGTGACTGATGCGATTCTCTTTGTTGGGTGGTGTATTCTTACCATTTGCACTATCAAGTCTCCTCCTCTTCTTTCATGGGGCTTGCTTGGATGGTGGTTTGCAACTGCAGTGACTCTGTTTGTGTTGTGTTATATTGGAGAAAGGAATGATGGATTGGAGGCTGGCATTCTCATAACAGAGCTGGTGTGCTTGATTGTTTGTAATTCCATTCTGTCCTTTGTGAACAACTGGTTGTTTTACATTAGTCTGGGAATTGGTTCATTGTGTGCTATTGGTGTGTTCCTTGTTGTGCTGGAGAGTAACAATTCTTATGGCGGGTTATTTAATATCATGTTCATGATATCTTACATTGTGCTGTTCATTTGGTGGTGTATTCTTACCATTCGCACCATCAAATCTCCTCCTCTTCTTTCATGGGAATTGCTTGGGTGGTGGTTTGCAACTGCAGTATCTCTGTTTGTGTTGTGTATTGGGGATAATAATAGCCCATTGGTTTTCTTTGTCTCAGTGGAGCTGGTATGCTTGATCATTTGCACTTGCATTCTGTCCTTTGTGAACAACTGGTTGTTTGGCATCAGTTTGGGAATTGGTTTGGTGTATGTTATTGTTGTGTCTAGTGTAATGGGAGATGATAGTGACAGTAGGAAGTGTTACTCAATCATTCTGTTTGTGACTGATGTGATTCTCTTTGTTGGGTGGTGTATTCTTACCATTTGCACTATCAAATCTCCTCCTCTTCTTTCATGGGGCTTGCTTGGATGGTGGTTTGCAACTGCAGTGACTCTGTTTGTGTTGTGTTATATTGGAGAAATGGATGATGAATTGAAGGTTGTTATTATCCCAGCAGAGTTGGTATGTTTGATCATTTGCACTTGCATTCTGTCCTTTGTGAATAACTGGTTGTTTGTCATTCCTCTGGTAATTGGTTTGGTGTGTGTTATTGTTGTGTCTATTGCAGCTGATAATGATAAACCCAGTGATAACGTGCAACTTGCTGTAGGGGCTGTCATTGGGGTGTTGTTCATTGCATGGTTTGTTTCTCTCTTTTGGGTAACCACATATCCTCTTCTCTTTGGAAGTCTCGTTGGATGGTTGTTATTGCTTATTATTCTATTTTCGATACTCTGCTGCAAATTATCACGTTAATCGTGATTATCTACAGTCAGCGATTGTATGTACCATATTTTCATCTAGTTCATTATAGTGCTTGTTTGTTCACCATACTAGTTCCAAGCGGCTAAGAATCACATCATTACACATCCCGTGAGCGTATCTCCTGCTATTCTATTTCCATCATGACCACCTTATCAATACCACCCCCTAAACAGTATAGAAGAACGCCATTACCGTTTTTCCTCATTCACACATATATCCAACTAATAAACACGCAATCAAATCACAGACGGTTTCTACTCAATACAGTGCCAACTCCCCACTCACATTCCTCCATCCACCTCTTCTCACAAAATACACCGTCACCCACTTCCATTCCGCACTTCTCTCATCATAAACTACGCATTCCCCACACAACTCCACATGCAACTCGAATCCACCTCCATTCCTTCCCATCCACCTTCCCATCCATTTCCCTTTCACATCCACAATCCACATCAAAGAGAACCACACGCACCCAAAATCCGCCCCACTTTTGCCATCTCCACTTCTTCACAGCAAGAACACCCCATGAGTGTAACAGGAAAGAGAATCGTTGGCGTTCCAACCCTGATCCTTTACGAAGCGGAAGGATGCACGGCTCTCGTGCAAACTCGCGATGGCTCCATTTTTCGCGGAATGATCTCGGAAGTGGAAGACAATTGGAACCTGAACATGAAAACAGTGATTATGAAGGCAAAAGGCAGCGATGAAGAGATTCCGTTCAGCATGCTGTATATCCGCGGTGCGCAGATCGAGTTCATTGTCCTTCCCGAGATGTGCGTGTTTTCCTCATCAAACGCTCATGTCTAGGTTTAAGCACTCTCCCCTGTTCCAGAGAGTGCTGGAGTATAAGAAGGGCAATACCGCCCCCAAGGTGCAGCCCGATATGGCGTTGCGATTGGCGCGTCGTCAATGTCCCCTTCTCCCTTCTGCGTCACCTATAGAGTTCACAAACGATCGTTTTCTCTGTATATATTCATTCTGTTCTGTTTGTGAAACAAACACGCCAAGCTAGAAGTGATACTTGTCCCACTTGTATTCCTGCTTCCTCCTGCGCATGTCGTTGGAGTCCAGCGCCCACCCCACCTTCAGCTCCTTCCCGTTCACGACCGCTCCCGAAAGGAGAGAGAAGCAACTGGAGGCGAGCTGGTGCGAATCGAACTCGATAAAGCAGTACCCGGCGGACGTTGTGAGAATCCCCGGAGGAGACACGTTCTGCAGCTCGATCTGCAATTGCGGTTTCAGAATCTGGTTCAGCGACTCGCTCACCTCCTCGCCCGTGACTCCCTTGTCGATGTTCCCCACGAAGAGCGTCCGCTTGTTCTCCGCCGGCTCTACCCCTCATTCCCCCACAATTTCACCACCCGTGCGGCAGAGGCAGTCGCGGATCTTCACGCCGAACACGCGCATCGCGGGGATCAGCGCCTTCTCCCGCGCCTCTCGCTCTGTGAAGTGGATAAACCCGTAGATGCGCGACTCGCTGGTCTGCTGTCGGATGCGTGGCACACGCTTCTTCTCCGCCTCCTCGGGTCGGCTGTAGTCCAGGATCTCCACCTTGCTCACACTCCCGCAGTTGCGGAAGGCGCGCGCCAGCTCCTCCGTGCCGATCCCCGCGGGGAGGTTGTGCACGAACACCTGGTAGAAGGAGTTGGCGTTGGCGTGCTTCCCGGGCAGCGCCGCGTTCGACTGGAAGGTCAGCACGCGCTGGCGCTTCTTCAGCGGCTTCTCTGCTGTGGTGGTTGTGCCCTCTCCCGTACCAGCAGTGTTGACTGTGCCCTCTCCTGTGTTGGTTGCACCACCAACACCACCAACACCACCAACACCACCAGCATTATTGACCGCACCATCCTGCAGGGGCTCGGCGGCCAGTAGTTGCTCGACGGCTACGAGTCAGCGCACAGCACGGAGCCCACGGCCGTCGGGGTTGCAGAAGCGCGTGACGGCCTTGACGGTGAGCACCGGCTTCTTCATGCGCCGCACGTGCTCCAGTGTGGGGATCGACAAAAAGTTGGCCTGGCGCTCACACCGCCCGCGCACGCCTACATACTGCTTCAGCGAGGGCTGCACGAGGTACGCCGACTGCCCGCAGATCTGGCAGGCGGCGCGCACGAAGGCCTGGAGGTCGTTGGGGCCCATGGGCGAGGCCTGGTAGTCGGCGAGCCGCGCCACGAACAGCTTGTGCTGCGCGTCGCTGAGCAGCGTGGAGAGACGAAACGACAGCAGCAGTGCGCCCTTCTCTTGCTCCTCGTCGCTCTACGGGTGGTGTGGGAAGACACAGCTACGCGCACGAGCATCTTGGAGTGGTAACGGTACTTGTTGTAGGCGCAAATCAGCGTGTGGCGCTCGGCGTCGCGGCGGCGCGCCTCGGTGCTCTGGATAGCGGAGATGGAGATGAGCGGGAAGTCGTTCAGCCCCTTGATCACCCACTCGATCAGCGCCAGCAGGTCCGAGCTGTGCTCGTTGAACTTCAGGATTGTCTAGCCGTCAACAGACATCGTCACAGCCACTCCACAGCGCGTCAGGAACTGAGTGAGCGAGGCGGCCTTCTTCGGCGACTCGGCGAAGGCGTTGAAATAGGCGTACAGTTTGAAGGACTCCTCGTCCGTCACGTACGACTCGATGCAGTCGCGCACCACGTTCACGCGCCACTGGAATCCATCGTACTGCACGTTCCTACTCTTCACACGCGCCGGCGGGCAAACTCCCAATCGCGGAAGAATTTCTCCGTCACCTTCGTCAGCGCGTTCAGCTGCAGCTGCACCTCGCGCAGCTCCTCGCCCGCCTCGGGGAACTCCGTCCCGTTGAAGTAGGCCTCGATCCACGGCAGAATGGAGGGAGAGACCTCATCGAGCCCCTTGTCGATGGTTCGCAGCATCTTGATGAGCGCCTGACGGTCCACCGGGGAGGGCAGCATGATGAACCGCTGCAACTCCTTGTAGCTAGACTGAAGCCCATCGCCGGCGCCCACATGAACTTCTGTTTGCGGTTGCTCAGCAACTCGTTGATGCGGTCGGCGAGGATGTCCGCGCGCTCGTTCTCGATCACTCCCTCGTCGGTGTTGAACTCCTTCCAGCGGTCCGAGTTTTGGAAACTCGAGATCTTCTTCCTGAAGTCCTCGAGGGACATGGGCTTGAGACCGATGTCCTTCCCCGAAATGCTCAGATTGGGCGGCGTTATCGGCACGGCATAGAGCTCCGGCCTTTTAACATCCGTGACCTCGTCAACCATCTCTCCGGCGACCGGAGAAAGGGCTGCAACCGCTGGTTTCGCCGCCTCTGTTCCAAACCTACGGCTGACTGCATTTTAGGCATAGCAAACCTCCGAGAAGCAACCATAATAGGTCGCTGCGTTCTAAAAGACGGTGATCCGGAAACGGGAGCGGCGGCGCTTGAAAAGAAACGACTCCTCCTTCCTGATGATCGTAGCGATGTGTAGAATAAGGAGAGCAACCGTTGGCGTTGCTTCCACATTTCGATAACGCGTTTATGTCCTTACTTCGTGCTGCATTGGAGCTCCCCTAATGTCACTAAATCTACTTATGAAGGGAATGAGGAATGCATGAATCCATGGTGGGGCTGCGGCTCCGAATCATCCATTCCACTGCTTCCAAACACAATAGAAAGGGAATCACAACACAGGAAGGAATCCCACATATCCCAAGAATTCGACTGCGTGATTCCAGCCAGCAAAATCTTGCAAAATGGCGGATGTAACGATGATCAACCACTACGCCAATCCCGCGTTTAACGCGAAGGATGAGGCTTTGAGTTTCTTCACGAAAGAGACAAGGGACCAATACCGTGGGTTTAGCCGTCAGTTGGAGCAGATGAAAGTAATCCATCTTCTGGGGACGCGTGATTGCGTAGTACGATACGGAGTCGTCTCTGAAGGAAAGCGTATTCGACCACTACACAGAGTTCATCGGATTTTCCGCCGAAATTCAGAAGATGGACGATGCTATGGAGCAGCTGAAGAAGAATCTCACTCGCACATACAAGGTCCTCGAAAATCTGAAGGTGGGCTGCATTTTACCTATGTTCTGGTGTAGGACACTTCCCTGACCATTGAGGAGGCGGAAGAGCTGGACATTGACATAAAAGCGCTCGTGATTCCCGACAACTTGGCGTGGATCAAAACGGTCTGCGACGACATCGATCTGTTTGTCTTCCAGGTGCCCTTTGTTTCATCGCATGACCGATAGCGTCGCTTCACCGAGGCGGTTGATCTGTCCATCCGCGCCCAGAACGAGCTCGCTTCCGTGGACGTGTCGTCGAATCCCCTCCTGATGGACCTGCAGACCAAGGTTCACACTCCTCCTGACCGTGATGCCTAGCTCTCTGCCAAATCGGAGCTGCTTGTGACGAAACTCGTCGGCGAGCTCTTCTCCGTGGACAGCTCGCGCTCGGACCGCCGCCGCATCTGCCGCCTGCTGTGCGGCCTAGGCCGTGACCGCGAGGCGAGCGTGCTGTACCTGAAGCGCGCCAGCGAGGAGATCGCGTCACACCACCGGCTGGTGAAGCCCTGCGGTGACATTCCCTCGCTGATCGAGGGCCTGGCGGACCTGTTCTTTGAGTGCCTGCAGGACACGGTGGTCAACTACCAGAGTCTGTTCGGCGCGGAGGGCAGTCGCGCCTCCTTCGGCATCTGCCTGTCCTGGCTGACCCGCGAGATCGAGGCCTTCATCCAGAAGATTCTGTTGATGGTAGGCGCCGCGGCGCACCTCACCCGCAGGCGCTCGGCGAGCGCGACGAGGCGGTGATGACGCCCGAGGCCTTCGCCTCCTTCACCTCCTGCATCACACCGTTGCTGCGCGGCGCGGCCATCGTGGGACTCGCGCGGGCGCGTGAGGCGTAGCTGGGCGACGTGGGCTGCTCCATCGACGAGTGCATCGTGCGCCTGCTCGGCGAGAAGGTCGGCGCCGTCGTGGAGGCCGTGTTCCGCACCATCCTCGTTAGAGCGCTTCTTTCTGTTCACTGCAGACGCAGGTGAAGGCGCTGCCCGCGCCCGAGGCCGCCACAACCGCCATCTCCTTCAAATCCGCGCTGGGCCTGGAGAAGCGCGAGGTGAGCACGCACGCCGCGGCGGTGTACGCGACGCTGGCGCCCTTCGTGCAGGCCTGCCCGCTGCTGCTCGACTCGGCGCTGCTGCCCTTCGTGGCGGGCACGCTGGGCAAGGGGTTCGAGGCCTTCGCGGCGCACGAGAGCGGCGTGTACCAGCGCTGGGTGCGCGACAAGGCGAATGCGCGCGTGCGGGTCGCAGGCGAGGGTTAGGCATAGCTGGCCGTGCCGCTAAATGACCTCTATTTCTGGAATACCGACTTCTTGCCGTATCTTTCCTTCCAGTTCGTGACGCGCATGGGCTATCACGGCACGGCGCTTGCCGCCTGCTTTGATCGGGTTTTGCAGCGACGGGGGTGTGAGCGTAGTTCAAGGCGGCGCTGCGCAACCAGACCGTGTTCCTGTTCCAGACGATTTGCTCCTCCTTCATCGCCGTGGCCAAATTCGACCCCACTTTGTACATATCCATTCCCGCGGTTCTGAGTGTCCTTCACCGCAGGCGCAGCTCAAGGAGCCGGCGACGGCGCCTCAGACGGCGACGATAACCGCGGTGAAGCAGTTGCTGTACGTGCTGAAGCAGTGCGAGAAGCTGATGCCGCCAGCCTCTTTCAGCATGATGAAGAAGGCCGTGTTTACGGTGTGCCAAAAATCGGGGTGTTATGGGTAGGCGATCTATTCGGTGATGGCGAAGGACAAGCGCTGGGCGGCGCTGAAGCCGCGCGACGTGCGGGCGTGGCTGGGGCGTGAGGCGTAGTTCTCCGAGGACGGGTACCACGCGTTCGCGCTGGACTGCGCGTTCATCCAGGAGTTCGCGCCGGCGTCGCTGAAGACGGTGAGCGAGGGCCTGGCGGAGAAGGCGCGGCAGCTGAGCGACAACGTGGGCGTGCCGTCGGCGAAGTGGCTGGCGAAGTGCATGAAGGAGAGTCTGAAGCAGTGTCACAAGTGGCGTGTTTGTTAACAAAGCGACGAAGAGTACAGTTCCACCAAGTCCTCGTCCTTCTCGATGGTGCGCCACGCCTCGGGGATAGGTGGTGTCTCCATGCCCAGCTCCTCTCTCCGCAGCAGCTTCAGCGTGCACTCCATGCCCTCCTCCTGCTGTCTACGCCTCACGCCCGCCCTCGGCTCGCACACCCGCAGGATGTCGATGAAGCTGCTCGCCGCGCGTGACAGGTCCAGCTGCCCTGCCGCCCGTACCCCCGCCGACACGTCGATGCCGATGAAGAACTCGCAGGCGTTGGCCCGTCCGTAGGCGTCCGCGGCGTTCTCGTAGGGGTCGTACGCGCGCGGCTCGCAGGCGTTGGGGTACACGCAGGCCTGCAGTTCACCGGTCTTCTGGATGAAGAAGGCGAACAGCCGCAGCCTACGTCGCACACGCCCATAGCGACTACTTGCTCTCCACCCAACCGCGCCACTGCTCGAACTGCTCGCGGTACGCCGCGCGCACGCCCACGCGCACGTACACGTCGTGCGCCGTGAAGAAGGGGAACGGCGCGAAGAGCGTTAGCAGCGCCTAGCGGTGAGGGGCGTGGCGCGAAGTCACCTCGTCGCCCGCGCAAACGCGGCGGAAACAGTCGGCGGCGAAGCGAAGCTGGGTCTGGATGTGGCAAAGCGTGGACTGGTAGACGCTGTGCGTGGAGTTGGTGCAGGGATACACGGGCGTGAGGATGGCCAGGACGTCGCTCTCGCTCTTGGGGTTGTTGCGCCACATGTACTCGTCGAAATGCAGATCGGGTCGATTTGGCACCTCGGTGAGCTGGATGGGGGTATCGCCGAGGGTGCAGGAGTAGACGTCGAAAAACAGCTGGATCAGCTGGCAGACGGAGGCGTTGGGATGATTCTGCTGAATGGCGATGAGGAGGATGGCGATGTTGATTCCGCCGAAGTAACCGAACACGTTCTTGTAGAAGCAGCGCTGCTACACGTCAGCCGCGTGGGAGGGAATCACCTTCGCGAGAAGGCGGATCGCTGCAAAGGCAATCCGAAATGTGTCGTTGTTGCGCACCAATTTCAGAAGGGTCAGCGCAACACGGGGACCATTCAGTGAGTTCATTGTCTACGATCAATAGCAGTGGAGAAGAGTACATTCACGGAAACATCCTTCAAGATCGAGTCGTCCAAAATGGAAAACGTGTCGGGGAGAATTGTGGGGTAGGCGTCGATGAAGGCGACAGGAAGGTCCACACTGATCTCGTCAATCTCAACGGTGATCAGAGGGACGTAGCTACAGGTCAAACAGGGACATGGGGCGAACGCGAGAGGGATTGCAGTGACGCTCATGATTCTCGGTTCCTTGGAGAGGAACGAGTAAAAGGACGAGAAGTAGTCCTCCTCCGAAATGGAGCCCGGAACAACGCAGAGTCTACGGATAACGGAGAAGAGTCACCAGGACAAGTCAATATCGGAGGAAGTGGAGCTGACACCGAGCGCAAGAGAGCCGTACAGGAAAACGTAGCCCTTCGCATTGTTCACGACCTCCTCGTCATATCCCTACGTTACACACCGTTTCTGTTGCATACAATGTCCTTGAATACAGAGCGGATCCACGTATTCAGCAAACCGTTCAGATACTCGATAATGCTCTGTTTGTGCTCGATGTCCTTCTCATCCTCGAGTTCGTTACTAATTCTATACAGAATTGCATGCCATTTGGGAGTACGTAAGCAACTGACGCAGTTGGCCTTCGACCTGCGTTTCTGCTGCCAGTGTCTGACTCGGGTCCATGTCTCTGTCAACTAGAAGCACGGAAGGAGAACAAACAGGACTGAAAGAAAAACTAAACATTCTCCGCAAAGGAGATGGAGCCGCCCAGGCTGCAGCTAGCGGAAGCATACGGGAGCATGGGAGTATACATAAATCGGATCTTCCCCTTCTTTCTCCTACCCATCACATCTCCCCGCATCGCCTACGGAGACACGACCGCGTCTTGAATGTCGCACGAGAAGGGCGGCAGCAGCTGGTTCACGCTGACCACCACTCGCTTCTGCGAGTGGTTGTTCACGAACGCCACGAACTCCCGTCTCTCGCGCATTCCCGCGGGAATCGACACGAAGTTGTTGTGCACCGTCACCTCCGCCCGCGTCACGCCGCCCACGTACCGGAAGGAGTCCGCGTCCCCCGTCTGCACCGTGCCATTCGGAGTGTTCCCCATGGTCGTTGTGGTTCCCAGGGGTTGTTGCATACCCAGGGGTTGTTGCATACCCAGGGGTTGTTGCATACCCAGGGGTTGTTGCATACCCAGGGGTTGAGGGGAGGTGTAGGGGAAGGCGGCGTACTGCTGGGCGTCGGGCAGGACGAAGGGCGCGTTGAGCGAGTGCGTGGGGTCCTCCACCACCACCTCGGGCGCGTTGCCCGTCAGGTTCTGGATGCGCACCTCCACGCGGCGCGTCACGCTACCCACGCAGATGGCGAGCGTCACCGCCTGGCTGCTGCCGGCGCGCCCGTACCGCGAGAGCCTATGTATGAGCCCCCGTCGCGACGCGCACTCGACGAGAACGACGGCGGTGGAGTAGGGCTCGATGGTGCCGGATAGCGGCTTCACGTCGAGCTCCTGCGGCGGGCTGACCACCTGGAAGCGGAGGCGCGCGGCGGAGAAGTTGCAGATGCGGCACTCGGAGGGCGAGAGCATGTCCGACGTCAGGTACAGCATCGACGGCGAGATGTTGAACTTGTCGCCCGCCGCCTCTGCCATGCCTGCCATGTCCGCTGCGCTGGGGTTGGCTGCGACCGCTGGGACGGTGGGCGGGGCGCCGTTCAGACGCTGCTCGAAGAGGAGGCGGTCGTAGGGGTCGGTCAGCGGGCACTGGTACTCGTGCTCCGCCACGCGCGGCTGCAGCGGCGCCTCCTGCCCCGCGCCTCGCCCGTACAGACCCTCCTCCAAGCCTTGAGGCAAGCCCTGTGATAGTCCTTGAGGCAATCCTTGAGGCAATCCTTGTGATAAGCCTTGAGGCAGTGCTTGTGGCAATCCTTGAGGCAATCCCTGTGATAAGCCCTGAGGCAACGCCTGAGGCAACGGCTGCGTGCTCCCCAAAAGGAGGGGCGGTCGGTTGAGGGTGTCCACGCGGACGGACCGCCCCAGGCAGTTGCCCGCCATCATGTGCAGGTCCTCGTAGTGCGTGCGCCCGCCGCCCAGCCGGTCCAGGTCGCTGACGCGCTCGCCGTCGTCGCAATCGCGCATGATGTCCACGCCCGCCTCGCCCGCCGGAGCCATCGTCTTCAGCAGGCTGCGCGTCGTGGCGGAGGCGTCGTTGGACTCGCGCGCCGCGGCGTACAGCAGCAGCTCGAGGTCGCTGCTCGCCCGCATCAGCGCGTTGCGGTTCACGCCCAGAAGGAAGCGCCGCCGCAGCACGTTGTCGACCGCCAGCACGCGCAGAACCGCGGGGATCTACGCCTCAGCGCCGCGCCGCGCCCGAACCTTGTGCTGCTGCCACTCGGCGTAGAGCGCCTGGGGGTCCACGCCGAACTCCATCATGGGCGGGAGCATGAAATATGGCGGCAACACGGCGGACCCGCGCACGAGCGAGAAGTCCTTCTTGGAGCCGTCCACGAGGAAGAAGCACGCCGTGCGGTCGCCCGTGTTGCTGATCATCACCTTGTCCTTCAGCGCCACCTCCGCGTGGCACTGCCCGCCGAAGCCCAGCAGACACACGGCATGGCGCGTCTGCGCGGGGTCGGCGGGCTGCAGCTTCAGCAGCGCCACGTCCTCCTGCACGGCGTGCGGCGCGTAGGCGAGGATCAGCGTGGTGGCCTCGCCGGGCTGCAGGGCGAGGTGGCTGGCGGTCTGCAGCGAGAACACGGAGGAGGGCGTGTTGTCCAGCGTCGCGATGGAACAGTCCAGGATCAGCAGGTCCGCGGAGCAGTTCCGGATGGTGTAGCGCCGCTGCGCGCACGTCTGCAGCTTCACGCAGCCGAAGGCCACCAGTGGCGACGAGCCGATTACGCATTGCCGGTCTATGTGTCAGTCGCCGCCAGCACGCCTACCCGCCTTCTCCACGCGGATCGCCTCGGGTCCCTCCTACGCGTCAGTCGCCCCGCTCAGGCCCACGCCGCCGATGCTGAAGCCCGCCGATTGCGCCAGCGACGACGTCGACGGGCGGCTCGCCGGTGACCCCGAGCTGTACAGCGGCGAGGGCACTGCTGGCACGGCCTCTGCCCGTCGGTTGCTCGCCTTGCTGACTGTGGTGTTCTTTGTGGCGTTGCCCGTGGCGTTGCTTGTGAGATTGGCTGTGAGATTGTCTTTGAGATTGTCTTTGAGATTGCCGGCGGCGCTGGGCGCGGCGGAGAAGGCGGAGCGCTCGGAAGGCTCCTGCAGCAGGCGGCGGTCCGCGGCGTCGCCGAAGAGCAGCGCGGCCATGAGATCGGCGTCCGAGCCGGCGGCCACGGCGCCCGTGGACTGGGCGTCGAGCGCGGCGCGGGGCTGTGCGAGCGGCGCCTGCAGCAGGTCGATGGAGCCCGCCAGGATGGGCGCCTCCTCCGCGGGGGCTGGCGGCAGAGAGGGCGTGGGGGCCGCCTCGGGCGTCAGGCGTGGTGGCGCTGGCGATGTGGGGAGGAGGGGCTTCACAGAATCCAGGGGACTCGCAGGAGTCAGAGGATTCCCATAGTGATCAGAGGGCATAGAACTCACAGGGTTCACGGGCTGAGCAGGCTGTGTGGATGGCACAGGCTGCATGAATTGCATAGATGGCATAGAACTCACAGGCTGTGTGGATGATGCAGATGGCATAGAACTCACAGGCTGTGTGGATGACGCAGATGGCATAGGCTGCACAGGCTGCACAGGCTGAACAGAACTCACAGCCTGCACAGCCTTTACGGGCGACGACACCTTCGGAGATGGCGTGGCGGAGAGCGAGGGTAGCCCGGGCACCTCGTACAGCGAGGGCTGCAGGAAGAGCGAGGAGTCCCGACTGGGCTGCAGTTCCACCACGGGCGCCGTGGCAGCGCCGGGCCGCAGCGAGGGCACGTTGGCCTGGATGTCGCCCAGGTCGATCTGCGTGGCGGACACGGAGGACGCGCCCTCGCCCAGCCGCACCTCGAACTGCGGCGCGATCGTCTGGTCGTTCGGATTCGCCTCCACCGCCTCCACCGTCTCAGACAGCTTCGACACCTCAGACGGCTTCGACACCTTGGACTCCACAGACAGCCGGTCCGCTTCGGCCAGGTAGGCCTCCACGACGCGGTTCTGCTGCTGCTGCGCCACGTCCGGCTTGCTCGGGTCCACCGGCGTGAGCCCGCTGCGGCTGAGGGTCTGGCGCGCGGCGAGGATGTCGGACAGCGCCACGGCGGGCGTGCCGAAGGCCTCGCTGGGACGGCGGTTGGATTTGAACTGGGTTCGGGTGGTGGACTGCGTCTCGCCCAGGTACTGCGTCTCGAAGGACAGGCCGTTGAGCATGCTGCGCATCTCCTGCTCGGAGGGGTTGCGGATGGCGAAGTAGACGCGCGGATCGATCACCTTGTTGCCCGAGTGGATGGAGTTGTCGAAGGGCTGGTGGTTGTACAGCACCTGCTTCGCCCATTCCTCCTTCGGCGTGGGGTCGAGCTCGAAGGCTGCCATGGGGAAGTGCTCGCTCCAATCTGCCTCCGCACGGTCCACAAAGTCGTCATCTAGTGCTCATGCGTGGAAACGAGGAATCACCCATAATGATCGTGGTGGCGCTAGATTTCGTCGACGAAGCCGACTTTACTACACTTGATTCGTTCATTGCACTGCCCACAGTCCGACAGATTGGAATGCTCCAGAGAAGCATGCGACCCGTCCACACTCGGCTTCTTGTGATAGGACGACACGTCAAACTCGCTCTGCATTCCTCCCTGCTGGGGCAAAGTGAACGCGTCATTTACGCGATTGAACGCGTCGCGGAAGGAAGTGTCCATGTTCCCAACCTGCTGCACACGGTCCGCCCAGGGATTCCAGGAAGTCGCGTTGAGCCGAAGGGATTCCGCGTTCGTGGGGACATTGGGAATCGAATCCACGGAGTGGGTCGGGGAGGGGGTCCCATTCCTGGCGCCCTCCGTGTTCGTTCCCAGTAAATCGTCAGCAATGGTATTAGCCTCGTTCATATTGCCCTTTGGATTTGAATGCAACGGAAATCGGGGCTGTTTTTGGAGCGCTTTCTCTCGGGAAAAACACAGCGAATCATGAGCGAACAGGGCGGAGAGTGCATCGAATCGAATATGAAGCCGTACATGGACGACTACCAGTCGACGGTGGACGGAGTGCTGCAGCGACAGAAGGCTCTTCTTGCCGAGTTCTCCTCGCTGACAGACGGTTTATCGACGGAGATCGGGTGATGCGTAGATATCAACAAACTGTCGAAAAAGGCACACATAGACGAACTGACCCGCATCGTGCGCTGCTTGACGGAGACGCAGCAGAATCTGGAGAGCGCAGGATCGTTGCTACAGTCCATTGAGAAGCGAGTGGAATCGATAGAGAAGACGCTGGGCGTGGACGACTATGACCTGTGGCGTGTTTGTTCAACAGGGAGTGGAATACAATATAATAACAGATGACCCCCTTAGTCGATTTTGATGTTCTTGAAGATGCGCCGAATAAACACTTCCGAAGCGATGGAGGAAACGAAACCACAGAATAAGGACACGACAAGCACGAGCAGCACCTAACGCTGAGCCCCTCCCGAGATGCGTACTGCCTCGATGAAGAACGCCATTCCCTGCACCCACCCGCTCATGTGCGTCTTGAAGGCGTAGAAGTACACGGAGTACGCGAACAGGTAGATGCCGATGGACATGCCGCTGCAGAAGGAGGACCAGCGCCAGTTGTAGTTCTCCGCGTTGAGGAGGAGGTAGCTGCCGACGATGGAGACACACACCTGGATGATGATCAGGATGGTCAGGATGGCGAGCAGGAAGCCGTACACGAAGTAGTACTTGTAGCTCCAGATGGAGGCGAACAAGAAAAACATCTCGATGAAGATGGACCCGAACGGCAGCATTCCGCTGATTACGGTGATCCAGAAGGGCTGGTAGTACCACGGCGCCACGGGGATGGGCGAGGGAATGGCGGCCGTGCGGCAGGGGTTGGCGGGGTTGCCGTTGAGCGCGCGGCCGAGGAGGGTGCCGATGACGTGCAGCGGCAGGCAGAGGAGGCAGAAGAGGAGGAGGAAGAGGAAGAGCGCCGACCAGGGGAAGGCGTCGATGCAGCCGTGCCGCAAGTTGGTGAGCGAGATGAGCACGTACCCGAGCAGCCCCAGCACTAGGCCTTAGGCAGCAGGAGAGCGCCCACGCGGCAGCAGCAGCGCGGAGGCCAGCATGGTGCGTTGCCAGGCGGGCGAGGTGCGCGGGAAGAAGGCCTGTTTGTACTTGCTGCCGGACACGAAGCCGTTGACCACGAATCCCAGTCCGTACACCACGCCGACGATCACAATCACGCGGTCGTCTGCGCGTCAGTTTCGCCATTCGCGCTCACGGCCCAGATACTGCGCCACCAGCAGGATCGCCACGAGCGCCGCCACCAGAGTGAATGCGATGTGCGCGCCGTTGCCCTACGGTCCAGCCGTGCGATCGAAGCTACCATCAGTACACAGTACAGCGGGTAGTGGGGGCAGGAGCGGAACACATCGGCGTGCACGCGCTTCCAGCCAGAGTCGTCGCTGCCCGCGGCGTCGCTGATGTCGGGCATGCTGTGGGAGTAGCGCAGGTAGTCCAGCTTGAGCGTGCGCAGCATGATGAGCGCCACGAGGCCCGCCAGGAACACCACGATCATGAAGGAATTGAAGATGCTGAACCAGTGGATGTGCGCCTCGTAGTCGTTGTACTCGACGTAGCGGCGGAAGCGCTGGCTGTAGGGGATGGTCGACGGCGTCCAGGAGGCCGAGTACGTGTAGATGATCGGCCTAGCCATGAAGCCTCGCCAATCCGTCTTGCTTGTCCTCCTCGATGCGCTGCGGGTCCGACGCCGTCATGTTCACCTGCACGATGCGATCTCCGTTGTAGCCGAAGGAGAAGTGGCGGTGCGTGTAGATGAGACTGTTCTCGGGAAGGACGTCGTGATGGCTCTACGATCAACCCCAAGTAAAGAAGGGACTCCCTTGCTCTCCATTTCGCGGAACCGCTCCTCGGAAATGTCGAGGTCTCCCACCTTCGCCCAGATCGGAAGGCCGTCGACCTCCATCTACCCTTCAGGCATAATCGCGCCGCTACCTGGTACCAGTAGTGATTCGCGATGGCCATTTGCATGTCGTAGATGCCCTCGGTCGGTAGCACGCTACGTGAAAAGCCATAGTCCATCCCTACCTCGTGCACAGGATGGTTCGCTGCACATCCTGTCGGAACGAGAAGACGATGCCGGAGTTCTGCAGCTTGTAGCCACCGATCTTCTCGGACACGCCTCCCTCCTACGATAATAACCGAAACGCGCCCAAACTCTGGTGGCGAGACTGTCCGGTATTCTCGGCTTGCAAAAGGGGAATTTGAAGTAGTTATAGGTCTCATGGGGATTGTGGTAGGGTCCAATCTAGCGGTAATGGGGCGGAAAACGGCGCACTCGGTTCGTCCAGGCATAGAGAATATCTCCGGAGTTGTACTAGACGGTTATGGACACGGGAGAGCCAAAACGTGATGATCGTTCTCCCCAGCAGTGGCCAGGGACAGTGCGATCAAAAATACGAGACTGAAAGACACCATGAGTTCGCGAGACTTGTATTTTCTGAAGAAGAGTGAAACCGCGGTTATTCCCTAAACGTGCTTGTGCGTTTTAGAAAAAGAGATCAGCGAGTTATGTGATGGGAGACGGGTTGCAAAAGAAACAGGAGGGAACTAAAGTCTAGAATTACAAATGTCGAGGACACGGGCAAAGCGATCCTGTAGTTCAGAGAACCAATATGATTGTTGATTCTCTCGTAGGACGGCCACGAGGGATCCGAAATCCGGGTTACACCTCATGTTCTCGACAAACCGCACATCGTCCCAGAGTTCGAGCGAACGTTCCACAATCTGCGCTTAAATGCGACAAGATCACCCACCAGAAGGTGCATGCTGTGGGAGCAGTCGCACAATCTCCTCACAATTCGCTTCTGCACCGGCTGCAGCTGCTCGGGAGCCGTGTTCGCCACGACCGTCTTCAGAAAGAATAGAAACCCGATCTCCTTGTTCATGTTGCCCCGCGGCCAGTACCGCAGCAGCGCCTCCACAATCTACGCATGACGCGCCCACGTCGCCCCTACCAGCACGCCCAGCGCGCCGTCCTTCTCCACCAGCACGCGGAAGCACGCGTCCAGCCCGCAGAAGCACTGGCCCAGCTGCGGTCGCTTCAGTAGCGGCAGCAGACAGCGCTGCAGGAACGCCCGGTGCTCGGCGCGCAGGGGCAACGCCACGCCCTTCAGCACGCCGGCGTAGAACTCCAGCGCCTCTTGCACGCCGTCCGCCTGTGCCAGCTCCGCGTCCAGCAGCAGGAACTGCAGCTCGCGCCGCAGCGCCGCGCGGCGGTCGGGGAGACGGGCGTAGAGGTGGTGCACGGCGCTCTTGGCGCGGCGACGCTCGCGGCGGTCGGGCGCGAAGAGCAGGCGGAGCAGGCGGCGCGGAAAGGCGGCGGGGAGCAGACGGGAGAGCGCGTCGCCGGGCAGGGCGAGGAGGGCGGAGAGAAGGGCGTAGCAGGCGGAGAGGAGGGGAAAGGCGGGGTCGCGGAAGGGGGAGATCTCGTTGGGCGCGGCGTCGGAGGGCGCGGCGGGGAGCGGACGAAAGAGTACATGGCCAAGGAAGCGGAAACAGTCGTCGATGGCCTTTTCGGTTAGGAGTACAGCGCTAGCGGTGAGCAAAGAGAGAGGCAACCACCCGTTGGAACGGCAAAGAGACACGATCTCGTCGAGGGTCTCTAATTGGCGAGTCGCGAGGGGAGCGCCTTGCAAATAAGAACCCTCTGGGAGCGTGATGGAGCACAGACACAACTTTCTCCATAGGAGAGAGAGGTGATACGCTTCGGATACCTCTACGAGGATGAGGGGGCGGGAGTGAGCGCACCATCGAACGGGGGTAGCTTAACCAGAAGCTCGGAGAAGAGAGGATTCTCCGCAGAATATACGGGATCTACGCCTCACGCGGAGGAGAGAGCGAGACAAGGGATGGCATCAGGTAAAGCAAAGCGAAGCAGATAGGAGTACCAGATAGAACGCAGCTCCTTCGTGTCAAAGAACAACTCGTAGGAATCAAGGTGATTGGCTTGATCCCACATCGGGGATTGGCACTACGACTCACACCCACGGCCAGGGACGACAGAAATGACGATCACGAGTCCCACTCTCTTCTTGATCGGCTTCTTGCTCTCCCGCACGGAGTTCCTCTGCCAATCAATTTGCCCACGAAACACCGACTTCTAAAAGAATGGTGTAGGAAAAGGGGAATTCGCTAGAGTTGCTTGCCACGGACAGAGTGCTGTCACGGAGGTTCTATGCAGGGTTAGGAAGCGGGTCCAACAAGCAGTCGAGCCACTCCAAGAGAATGGGGTCGTGCGGATCAGCAGCCGTTTCGGCCAGTCACTTACACAGGTACACCGAATGAGGGTCCTCCTGTTTTTGTCGTGGAAGTACAGGCACGCCTGTAAATGCACGGAGCAGCACGGTTCCCCGAGGGAAACGTATGAACGCATCCTGCAGAATCGGAAACGGATGGGGTTCTGCTTGGTTCAAGAATGAAGTGGATGGTTGATTGGCGTTTCCTTGTTGCAGGTGAAGAGACCTGTGTGTGCAACAGGAGTATAGTGAAATGTGAAAGAGAGCATGTGCAACAGGAGTATAGTGAAACGACGAAGAGAGCATGTGCAACAAGGACCCAGTGAAACGTGAAAGAGAGCATGTGCAACGAGGATGTAGTGAAAAGAGGAAGAGAGCATGTGCAACGAGGATGTAGTGAAACGACGAAGAGAGCATGTGCAACGAGGATGTAGTGAAAAGGTGAAGAGAGCATGTGCAACAAGGACCCAGTGGAAGCATCCTCAACACTTCATCAGATAATCCTCCTTCGCTTTCCGGGCCTCCCGCTGCTTCCCCATCTGTTGTAGCAAGTACACTCGCATCCGCGCGTTCTTTATCGAGGCCTGGAAGTGGGAGAGGATGTCGCAGTACAGCTTCCCCTTGTCCCAGTCGCCCTGGTGTATGCACAGCTACGCCTCACCGCCTCACCACGGACACACCAGAGTCATGTTATATATGAGTTGCTCGACATGCGACGATCCGCCCTCTCGGATGACCTGCTCCAGCTCGTCGCCACGCTGCTCCAACAGCGCCGGCTCTGCCGCGATCGACACGATGAGCGGCGGGTACAGGTGGGGTTGCGAAGACGGCGAAATGGCTTCGATGGCTTTCTACGCGTGACCTCCGGCGCGCAGGCGAACGTCCAGGCGCCGCGTGGCGAAGTAGCACTCGGAGGCGTACAGCGCGGCCATCACGCGGATCTCCGCCTTGCTCAGCGCCACCTCCTCCTCCCTCAGCGGCTCCTCGTCGCGCGCCAGTGCCGCCAGCGCCGCCAGCACCTCGCATTGCTGCAGACACGCCTCGTACTGCTTGGTCTCTACGCCTCAGCGCCGCCGCCTCCGCCCACCCAGCTGGATCGCCGCCAGCTGCAGCCGACACGCCGCCACGAGCGTCGTGGTCTCCCGGCGCGCCGCGAACAGCTCCACAGCGGTGGTGTAACCCAGCACGGCCTCTCTGTCCCTCACGCCACACTTCCGCACTCACTTCATCGTACACAGGTACGACACGCTGTGCGTCGGCGCGCGCACCCGCGTGCTCATCGGCAGGCCGTCGCGCAGCGCGGGCACGGGCACGGCGGCGGTGGCGTCGGCGGCGAGCAGGCGGCAGGTCTCGGCATAGCGGAACCAGAGCACGGGGTTGTCGGGCAGGAGACGCAGCGCCTGCCGCAAGTGCTGGCGCGCGGGCTCGAGATCGTGGAGCATGATGCAGAGCAGACTCAGGTTCTTGAGCAGCGTGCCCAGCGTGGCGCGGTCGGCGCCCTCGGCCTGTGCGAGCTAGAGTGAAGAGAAGGAGAGAGGGCCACCTGCACGGCGCGCGCGAGGGTGTGACGGGCCAGGTGGAGCATGCCGCTACTGCAGTACACGCTGCTCAGCATGGTGTAATAGAAGCTGTCCTTGGCGGGCGCGGCGCCGGGGAAGCGCGCGTCCTCCTCGTACACCTGGTTCAGCACGGAGAGGATCTTGCTCCAGTTGCCGCGGCGGAACTCCAGGCGCGTCTTGAGGAGGGAGGGCAGGTAGCCGTCGATGGTGGCGGTGGGCTCGAGCCCGTCGAGCGCCAGCGTGTAGAGGCAGGACTGCGACTGGAGGGAGTCGCGCACGCGGTCGAGGTAGGCGGCGGGCGAATCGGCGGAGAAGAGCAGGTAGAAGTCGCTGCTGCTCTTCACCTCCTTCTTCACGCCCTTCACGCTGCCCTGCTCCAGGAAGTACAGCGTGCGGAAGATGTGGTAGCGGAATTGGATGCGATTCTTCACGAAGTCGGGGAAGGGCTCTCTGCTTGTGATGTGCAAAAAAGGGAATCACTTGAGGAGGGTTTCGATTTGCGTGAAGGCGGGATAGCACTTCTCATGCAGCCACTACGAATCACAACCCAGAGGATGAGGGAACTTCCTTCGTCTCTCCGCGAATCCGGTAGATGGAGAAGATCGCCTCCACCAGCAGGAGATAGCAACGCAGCTGGATGGAGGACTCCACTTTTCGATTCTCCTCCAGAATGGAGCTGATGAGCGCCACGGTCTCATCGTACCTCTGCTGCAGCGACAGAAGAACCGCCTGGGAATGAGAAGAAGGAGCGCGCTTCCACCATGTTATACTTGATAATCGATATGGAGAGGAGAGATGATTTTGCGTTTTCATTTGGGACCTAGTTTCGTCACACCAGCACAAATGCCCACATCTTGAATCTTTTTGAGAAGACAATCCAGCGATTGATACAGATCGTCGTAGTTCTTGCTGTTGTCCCTTAGAAAAGAGACAATGCTCTGGTTGTGTTGAACGGCGATGCTCTCTTTGTCAAACTAGTCGTCAGGGACGGAGAAAAGATCCACCGTGTCCGATTCCATCTCCCGAAGACAGGCACTGTAATCCCTCTTCTTGAAACATAGATAGGCTTGGAGGAGCTCATCGTCTTTGTCGAGCATGATAGATGCGTGGGATGACTTGGGGAAGAATGAGGGAAAAAGACTATGGGACTCCGTAAATAGGGGCGTTTTTCTCGACGCGCAATGAAGCGACAAATCTCTTTGAGAAGGACGATGTTGTCAAGGACGGTACTTGCTTTGAAGAGCGCGATTCCTCTCGCGGCGAAGGGTGCTGCTTTCGAGGGAATTCCCCGCTGCACCGCGGTTTGGCGTGATTATCGTACCCGTTCTCACTTTTCTCCTGCGGAAGCCGCCGAGGCCACCGCCCCGCTTCCGGAACAGACAGAGAGTCCTGCGCAGGAGTCGACCCGTGTGTGTTTGCGTTGTGCGTGAGGAATAGAGGAGCCGACGGCCCCCACATCGGTACATCGGGAGACAAAGAGCAAAAGGTCTGGAGTGGACGCATATAGCCTTTTGGAGGATGATTCCGACTATGCCGTGTCGATGGCGAAGGCGGTGAGGGAGTCGGACAACGTGTTCCGCCGGGCAGAGGGAGAGGAGCCCCTGGGCGAGAAGCAGGAAGTCTCTGCGGAGAATGTGAGCGCGATGAACTTTGAAGACGCGTACTTCCGTCTGGACGACGAGATGAACTACCGCTTCGTGCAGGACAATATAAACTACGGCTTGAACGAGAAGGCGTTCCATACTGGAGAGGACACGACGTTCGTGAGCAGGGAGGACGCGAACGCGCTCTTCGACGCCATCATGGCGAAGGACCCCAACACGGTGCTGACGGAGGTGCATGTCTCCGTGCGCGATGAGCCGTAGGAGGAGAAGAAGCGCCTGTCGCTGGAGCGCGAGGAGGTGAAGGAGGAGGAGAAGGAGGTGAAGCGCAACACGTGGTTCAACTTCATGCCGGCGAAGGAGAAGCCGGAGGGCCTGTTAGGGTCGTACAGCCCGGACCAGATCTTCTCGTCGCTGGAGTGGGACCTGCTCTCGCGCAACGCCAGGGAGGTGTACAAGTACGAGAAGGACGACATGCTCCTGACGGAGGTGAGCGTCTGTGCGCGGCGTGAGGCGTAGGAGGTGCTGCAGCACGCCAAGATGCCCGAGCCTGTGGCGGCGCCCGCCATTCCCAAGTACCCCAACCTGGAGAAGTACGCGCAGATGGTGGCGTTCGCCGTCAATCGGAACGGCGACTACTCGATGGAGGAGAAGCAGAAGATCATGGACATTCTGGCCAAGGTGGGCTCGCTGGACAGCGATGTGGACGATTCGCCAAAGTCCGAGTTCAAGGAGAGGAAGAATTTGTAAGGGTGTATTTAGCGGGTTGCTTGTTGAACAAAGACGGAATGGGGTTTTGATGGATCACAACGCCCTTCATCTTCTTGTATTACACAGCTGCCTCCTTCTTCTTCTCCTTCTTGATGGCGGATTGGGTCACATTTCCGAAGCTGTTCATGTGCGGCTCCTCCTCGATCACCTCGTCGTAGCAAAACTCGTCCGTCTTGTTGTTGATGATGATCGACTCGATGGCCGCCATATCCTTCGCGGGCAAATCGAAGTACGACTTTTCGGACTGTTTCAAGCTCTCATACGCTCCCTATCGCTAACTCTTAGGAAAAAGAAGCACCTTCATGGGAGGCGTCAAACCATCGGGGAAGTACACATTGTCCTTGAACTCGTCCAGGTCTTCTGGTTTGTCGAATATAACTACGGATCACAGCAGACACGGGGCGCTACTTATCATCTGCGCGACATCGTTTGTTTTGAAGTACTGTTGCGTATCAAGCGTTTTGTATGTCTCCACGTGGCGCGGCAAGTCGAGCAGCAGTCCCTTGTACTCCGCAGTCCCCAATCGCAATTGGCATAGTCTGGGCTGCTTTTCGTTTTTGGTGGGGAGGATCGTGATCTGCGTCTGGTCTCCCCGCTTAATCTAGAGCGTGAACGGACGGGCATCAGCTCCTGCGTGCTCCTCGAACGCGGGAACGAGCGACGGGACGACGCGCAGCACCGTCGCGACCTCGATTTCTTCAAACATAGGGCAGAGTGCTCAATCCCTTCCGAAGCAAGTACGCGCGTGCAGTGATCATTGCTTTGGGCGGATCACTGAATTGAAAGATTGAAAAGGAAGTCGGCAAATAAAGCGAAAAGCCCCCGTTGTACCGAAAGCGCCCTATCGTTTCGTGTAGAGCAACCCCGTTGTGAGATCATTTTCGACGTAAGCGTGGCGCGGGCGGATGACCGTTGTAGTCCCTAATCGAATCTCCATACCTGTTAAGTGTGCACTTTTCTGCACATATTGAATCGGCTGATAGTGTCAGAAGTCTGCTTAGCGAAATGGAACCCGTTGGTGGAAAAGAATTGGTCATGGCGATAACCTCCATAATTGAGGAAATTGCAAGCGTTGGGGACAGTCAGTCGCCTCTTCTGCCCCCAACCGTCTTTTCATGTTCTTGCGTTCCGCGGATTCGTCTATGTGACTACATTGAAAGGTAGGAGCTGGTGGTGGGTAGTGAGGGATAGAATCTACGCAAACTCTGCGTGTAGTGATTCTTGTCTCATTTTGGCGGTCATTTACATCGACCGCTTCGTCGAGTCCACTCAGTTTTGTGTCGTGTCCCAGAACATGCACAAGCTGCTCTTGGCTGCCATCATGCTCGCGTCGAAGTTCTTTGATGACACCTTCTGCAGCAATGCATTCTTTGCTGAAATAGGCCTAGTCTCACTTGCTGAAGTGAATCGCATGGAGCAAGTCTTCCTGTCCGCAATTCATTATTCCCTTTATGTGGACGAGAAGCTGTTCCTGCGGTACTACTCCGATGTCTGCTACCGCGTTCACTGCTCTCGCTGTTCCCTCCATTGTTGTTGCTCACTGGTAGATGCGAGCGTGCTTCCCTATTCCATGTACCCTATGTCCTCGTATCCCTTCGGAGAGCCCGATGGCTTCTGGAGCTCCGCCGCACCCCTGTCCGATGTTGATTACCCGTGCCTCTCTACCCCTCCTCGCAGCATGTCAACGGAGGTGGAGGTGGTAGACCCCTTCGAATCAATGGAATCGGCGGAGCCCGTTGTGCCCGTGATGTCCATGATGCCCATGATGTCCATGATGTCCATGGCAGGGGAGTCCTTGCCCTCCATGCAGCATGCGCCATATGTGCAACCTATGCAACCTATGCAGCATGTCCAGCATGTCCAGCATGTCCAGCATGTCCAGCAAGGAGTGCCTACGCCGAGGAAGCATGCCGTGCTGCACTCCTTCGACTCGGTGGAGGCGAAAGAGCCGTCGTCCATTCTCCCGACCTTCGATACGAATTACTGGGATGTCAGCTATCCCTGTTACCAGAATTGCTGGTGACGTGTTTCTTCCAAACAGTCCAACCACTAAAGGAACTACTTATTCAGAGCTACACGGATCTTTGACACGAAGGACGCAAACTCCTCTTGCGAACACAGGTTGATGGAGGGCAGTACGCTCGCGAACGCCTTCTGCAGCGCCTGCAGCGCCGCCGGCGTGTCCTCCGCCTCGTTGACGTACCGCGCCAGCCGCGCCACGGCCGCCGAGTTCAGCTTGGTCATCGGCGCGCCGCGCTGGCTGAGCCGCTTCTGCAGGTCGTTGGTGACCTCCAGCAGCTGGAAGTACACCTTGTTCTTCAGCTTCATCGACCGCCGCGGCTTCTCCTGCCCCGTAGTGCCCGCTTGCACGCTTTGCATGGTTTGCACAGCTTGCACAGCAGGCACAGCAGGCACAGCCGGCACAGCCTGCATCGCATGGGAAGAGGGCACGGTGGGCGTCAGGGCAGTGTCCTCCTCGTTCAGCACGCCGATGGAGGTGCCGTCCGCCACGCTGGTGTTCTGCGAGTACCCGAATCCTGGGGGCAGCAGGGGGTACGAGTAGTTGGACGCCATCGGCGAGAACTACGCGTGAGCGGGCGCACGAAACCGTACGGAGTATGGGGGAAACTGCACCTCCATGCGCATGCGCGTGCGCAGCGCCTCGTTCTCGACCGCCAGCTTCTACGCCTCACGCCGCGCCCGCGCGCCCACGTCCGCCAGCTCCGCCTTCTTCTGCAGCGCCTCCAGCTGCGGCTGGCCCTCCTGCAGCTTCTCGATGGTGCGCTGCGCCTGCGCCAGCTCCTGCACCTTGCCCTCGTACAGCTTGAGCAGCTACGCGTGATGGGGAGGGAAATGCGCCACCTTCTCCATGTCGCTCCATTTGCCGTCGGTGTTGAGCAACGAGTGGATCACCTGCTTCTGCTGCTCGATCACCGCCTGCAGGTCGTTGGGCGCCGCCTGGGCGCCCGCCTCGGTCGATCCGTAGGACAGCAGCTGGTCCTTGAGCAGCTTGATGGTCAGCGCCTTGGCCTCGTTGTCCTTCATCAGTGTGGCGACCTCGTTCTCGCGCTCCTTCAATGCTGCCGTCGTCTTGCGGTAGTCCTCACATACGCGACGATACGACTCATAATCGATCACCGACTTCTCGTTTTCCTCTTCCTCTGAGCTGTCTTCCGGTAGACTCTCCTCCTCCTCCTTCTCCGAAACGGAGGGAGCGGAGCTCATTTGCTGGCCTTGCTGGCTCTCGTGGAGGAGGTCGTTGAAGAGAACTCTCTAGAAGTCATGCTTTTCACCCCCGAAGCGCACATCTGACTCACTCCTCCTGTCACTTGCTCTCGCCTTCTCCGCGGATCTCCGTTCCGTCTGCACATCTCCGTTGGCGGCGAGCGCCGGATGGAAAAAAACGCCCAATCGCGAGAAGAATCCCGCTTTGGGCGAAGCGCTTCGCAGCCAAAGGAAGGACAGTATCAGAACAATAAACAGAACGCATGCGGCTATCGCCCAGGAGGACTACGACTAACACTCCGTCCGGCGAGGCACACATCTGCCAGAAAGCCCTCGATATCGTTCGGCGACAGGTTTGTAGTGGGCTTCATTCCAACCGATCGAAGATGACCATGCGTACTCTTGTGGGGGCCAAAAACGGCCCGATTTTTGCTGCCTAGCGGTTTGAATTGCGTTGTGGGGAGCAAACTGGTGTTTGAATCACTTCTAGCAAAACAATCTGGCCTTTGAATCCCGCCTGGCAAAACAAATTGGATTAACTCGCATTGATGGAAACAAACAGAGCACTCACGCTTCACTAACGGATTTCCGATACACTTGTCTCCAATAGTCACCTGCAGACCGTTCATGTTGATCTGCGCACGCATGTACTGCATGTCGTCCACGCCGGGCATGGTCGCCAGCCGCTCCTTGATGGTGTCCAGCTGGTCGGCGTCCTTCGTCAGACAAATGAAGAAGCCGCCGCCGCCGGCACCCGCGAGGGAGCTGCCGATGATGATGTCGCCGAGGCGCTCGCGCATCTCCACCACGAACTTGGGCTCGGACTGCGGCGCCATGGTCTTCTTGCTCTGCCAGTAGTTGCTGAGGCAGGCGCCCACGGCCTGCAGGTCGCCGCGCAGGATGGCGTCGCGGCAGACGTAGGAGTTATCGCGCAGGTCGGTGACAGCCTGCAGGATCGACGGCTCGCGCGCGTACCAGTGGCGGATCACGTCCTGCAGCAGCGAGCGCGCCAGGCGCTGGCGGCCCGTGTAGATGCACACCAGGCGGTGGTTGACCTGCTCCACGAACTCGGGCGACACGGGCAGCGTCTCGGTGTGCACCGCCACGGGGAAGGCGTTGGGGCTCACGGAGAACTTGAAGCCGGGCAGCAGCCCGCCCACCTGGTCCTGCCAGCCGCCGCCCGTCGTGAGCAGCTGCTCCAGGATCAGCACCGAGTGCACGATGGAGTCCGCGTCGTACTCGTAGCCCACCGCCGTGCAGATCGCCTACGTCTCAGCGCCCGCCCGCGCGCCCACCGCCAGCAGCGCGCCGGAGAGAACGGAGCTGGTGCCCAGCCCGCTGCCCTGCGGTAGCGTGGACTTGGTGCGCACCTCAATGCCGCCGCCCACGTTGAAGTTGAGTTGCTGGTCCAGCTCCTGGCTCGAGTTGGGGTTGATCAGGCCCAGCGCGATCACCGCGCACTTGAACAGCGCGCCCGGCGCCAGTGGCTGGTGGTAGTCCGCGATGTCCGCGAGCGTCTTCCAGACGATGGGCGAGGAGGCGGAGTCCTCGGGCGGCTGCAGCACCAGCACGGGGTCCTTGAGGCGGCGCGCGGAGGCGACGACGGGCATCTGGCCTAGGGGTGAGCGGACACAAGCAGGACGACCCTCCAGGTTGATGGCGACGTTCACGCACACGCCGCCCTTCTGCAGCTCGTAGGTGATGGGGGGCGTGTCGGTCCAGCCGCCCGCCAGGTCCGCGCGGATGGGGCAGGAGGCGTGCACCCAGGTGCCCACGGGTGGCGCGGCGGTGCGGCGGAAGAAGCGCGCGCACTTGTAGATGACCTCGCTGACGAGCACGCGCGCGGCGGCCTCGTAGTGGCGCGCGGCGCGCACCATGCGCTCGGGCGAGTTCATCCACTTGGTGCGCAGCGCAGCCATCATCTGCACGGCCTCGCCGATGCGGCCCTGGCGCAGCGACTCCATGGGCGTGTCCCAGTCGGGGTTGTGCGCCGGGCCGGAGCGCAGCCCGCCCTTGTTGTGCGCCATCTCGGCGAGGAAGTCGGCGATGGTGGAGAAGACGCGCGGCACGAGGTTGATGGGAAGCGAGGCGGCGAGCGCGTCGAGGCGCTAGGGGTGAGAGAGGGCGCGCGCAGGCACCTCGAGCGCGAGGTCGTTCATGTCGCCGTAGGAGACGATCTTCCGGATGACCTCCAGCACGCACTTGTCCTCGCCGTCGCGCAGCACCTCCTCCATCTTGGCGATGCCCACCTCCATGTTCAGCTTCTTGCGCCACTCGAAGGACGTCGACGGGTTGCAGTAGGTCAGGATGTCGCTCAGCGAGATGCGCTCGCACACGCGCCAGCGCCGCACGCTCTCCACGGAGGCGTGCTCCAGGTCCTGGATCCACAGCGCCACGTCCCAGTCGTCCTCCTTGCTCAGCACCGGGAACAGCTTCGCGCTCCACAGCGAGCGGTCGTCGTCGCTCGGCCAGATCTTCTTCGGCGACACGCCCGCCACCTCGAAGAAGCGGTCCCACGACTGCCCGCAGACCATGGCGCCGCTCGAGCCGAACTGCGCCTTGATGGGGTCCTCCACGCCGTAGCAGATCAGCACCGACTGGTGCGAGTCGCTCAGCTGGCCCGCCGTGATGCCCTCGTCGGGTGACGCCGTGTTGATCTGCGCCACGGCGATCTCCTGCACCGCGATGCTGTCGTGCACCACCAGGTCCTCGTAGCTGCGGATCTGCGACACGAACGACTGCGAGCCGATCTTCCAGTTGCCGATCAGGCGCGAGTGCTCGATCACGGAGTGCTCGCCGCAGACGCCCTCGCCCATCACCAGCGAGTTCATCACCACCGCGTGCTGCACCGCCTCCTCGTTCTTGATGAAGCTGCGCCTCAGTCCCCGTCGTCGCCCTCACCTCTGCACGTGCGGCGCCAGGTGCAGGCGCGAGTACCACTTCGACGGCTCCGTCAGGAACGCGATGTTCTCCTTCTACGCCTCACCGCCGCCCGCCGCGCGCACCGTCGTGCCCACGTGCACGAAGTCGGAGCCCTTGGGCACCGCCACGTTGAACTGGATCTTGCGCAGGTGCTTCCAGAAGATGTCGCGCGCGTCCTTCACCGTCTGCACCCTACGCCTCACCGCGCACCAACGCCCTCACTGCTTGGCGGAGGTGGGCAGGTTCATGTACTCCTCGTAGGTGAGCGGCGAGTCGCCCAGCGCCTCCATGATGTCCGAGTACAGCTCGATGCGCAGCGGCGTCGCGCCGCTATCCACGCCCATGTACGTGCACGCGTCCAGTGGCGGGTACAGGTGGATGTTGGTCAGGATCTGCGTCGTCTGCGAGTCGAAAAACACGACGCCGGAATCCAGGTCCACCTTCTCCACCTCCACGCCGTCCACCACCTCCGTGTGCACCGCGCCCTTCGCGCGCAGCTGCTCGACGGACGCCTTCTGGCAGAACTCGATCACATGGCCGTCAGCGTCGTGGATAAAAACGCCATGTCGGGTACCGTAGTCGATATCCATAGGAATGCCAAGGCCCGTCACGCCGGGCTTGCTCCAGTCCGCCTTGGAGTACTCGCCGAAGTCCAGCAGCACGTCCGAGGAGCACACAATCAAACCGGGGGGCGAGTCCTTGAAGGCCTTCGCCAGGTTCTGGAGCAAAAAGTCGAACGGAGTCATCACCTCCTCACACAGCGTGGAGTTCACCGCGGACCAGGCCTACGCGTGAGCCCCGCGCTCAGCCCCCACCTTTCCGCACAGACTCTGCAGCGGAGAACGACGACTATCGCCGCCGGAGTGAATGATCACGATTTTGGAGTTTGCAAGAATATCGGGAGAAACGGATGCAAATCCAGCACGAGCACTGAGGTGCTCACACGCAGCAACGATTGCGTTGAACGTCGCGCCACCACTACGCTCACACCACGCCATCCGGCCTTACCTTCCCACACGGGCGGAGGAAGGGTCTGGCACAGCAAGGACAAATGTCTCCTTGGGGATGAGACCACTCTTCTGTCTGTGCTCCAGCTCCGTCTGATACGCCGCAGCCTACGCCCATCATCCGCAGCCCCACGCCCATCACCTGCTTGGCGCCAGCAGCAGTCACTACAATAGCGGTAAACTGTTCCATGATAGATAGAATGAGAACGCCCATTTGAAGAAATAATCGGGTCCTCCTTCCTCCGAACGTCCCTTAATCTAGTGAAGGACGTTATCCTTCATTTCGCATGGCGGTGCGATTTGAGTGTGCATACCGTGTAGTCTGGTTGGGATACAGCCGGAGAAGGGAGGTTAATGGATTCAAATCAATTGTCGGGGATACTCCGCCCACGTCCTCCTCCACGCGAACTCTACATAGGGTTGGCAGGGACGCCCTTCCACGCCATGGATTGTTCCAGAAGAGGAGTGCCGTCGCCGCGGTAGTTGCACGAGCCAATCCAATGACTCGATTCTATTCCGACCACGGCACCCTATCATAAACCCTCACATCCCTCATATTCTTTTTATTTGTCGTGACGATTATGAGTGGTAAGTCTGTGCCTGCCCGACGGAGCGACCTCTCACCGGCTCTAGGTGTTATTTCTTTCCTTCATCCCGGCGTGCTGACCGGTGACGAGACCATGGAGCTGTTCCGCTATGCCCAGAAGCACGGATTCGCCATCCCCGCCGTGAACTGCACGAACTCGGATACGGTGAACTCCTGCCTGGAGGCTGCCGCCGCCGTGAAGAGCCCCATCATCATCCAGTTCTCCAACGGAGGCGCCGCCTTCGTGTCCGGAAAGGGTCTGAAGACGGACAGAGAGCAGGGCAACGCCATCATGGGCTCCGTCGTGGGCGCCAAGTACGTGCACTCCGTGGCCGCTGCCTACGGCGTGCCTGTGGTGCTGCACACGGATCACTGCGCCAAGAAGCTGCTGCCCTGGCTGGACGGCTGCCTGGAGGCCGACGAGCAGTACTTCAAGGAGACGGGCAGAGCGCTGTACTCCTCGCACATGATCGACCTGTCGGTGGAGACGCTGGACGACAACCTGGCGCTGACCTCCAAGTACCTGGAGCGCTGCAACAAGGTGGGCGTTCTGCTGGAGATGGAGATTGGCGTGACTGGCGGAGAGGAGGACGGCGTGGACAACAGCGGCGTGGAGAACGCGCGTCTGTACTCGCAGCCTGACGAGATCATGAAGGTGTACACGACCCTGGGCAAGATCACGCCTCGCTTCACGGTGGCTGCCGCCTTCGGCAACGTGCACGGCGTGTACGCGCCCGGCAACGTGAAGCTGCATCCCGAGATCCTGCACAACGCGCAGAAGTACGTGAAGGAGCATCTGAGCCTGGAGGACAACAAGCCCGTGATGTTCGTGTTCCACGGCGGCAGTGGCTCGCTGCCCGAGGAGATCGAGGTGGCTGTGAGCGCCGGTGTGGTGAAGATGAACATCGACACGGACACCCAGTGGGCCTTCTGGAACGGCATTCGCCAGTACTACCTGAAGAACGAGGACTACCTGCAGAAGCAGGTGGGCACCAGCACGGACGCGACGCACCCGAACAAGAAGTTCTACGACCCTCGCGCCTGGATGAGAGAGGGTGAGAAGTCGATGGTGGAACGCATCAAGGAGGCGTTCAAGGAGCTGCACTGCGAGGCTCGCAACTAACTGTAACCATTATCTTATCTGATGTGTTTGTTGTATGTGAGTAATCTGTTGATGGGAATCAGTTCACATTTGATTGGGATCACTCCCCATCCACATTTCTGAGAATGGAGATAACGATCGGAATGAATCTGCCGGAAGTGCAACAATGCCCTCTGGAGCATCACCTCCCACCGAAGGCATGACATCCTCACGAAACGTGACTCCTAGGTGAACGGAACCAGGGAATACACGCTCTCCATCAAGGGAACGGACTTCCAGCTGGATTGCGAGGATGGGTCCAATTCCTACATGGTAGGCATTACCGGAGCGGGTGAAGTGTAGCTTACCTGTCGCTTTTGGGGAAGGGACGACCCTGTGTGCATTCCTCTTTCCGAAGGAGATGGCGGCTACGGACACATGGAGTCGACGCTCATTTCGATTGACTGCTCGCGGACATGCTTTCTCCAGTACTGGAGGGATAGTCAATTCGTGTACGTGGATGTCGTGAGCAAGGACTCCTTTCGGTCCGTTGGATTTGGGTCCATTGAAACCCCGTCTGTTGACCGTTCATTCTTCATGTCACTCTCACGTCTAGTGGATTTCGATACGCTCGGGAGCATCGACGTACGCGTCCCGCTCTATTCCAACGACACGGGGTTTCGTACAGGGTGTGTCACCCTTTCCTTCTGTATCCTGCCGCAATCCTCCGTGCCTTCTTCCCCTTCGATGCATGCACTGTAGCGGTGCCTCTTTTGAGTGAACTGAGATGCGCCCCTCATCCTCTTCCGTTTGACTCCGTTATGTTTCCTAGTGTGAGTAATTGGACTGGAGGTGGAATTGGCGACCCGAACGAGTGGGGGCTTGTCACTGCCACTTCCTCCGATTCTGTGTCCACTGCACATAGAATTTGAATTCCTGTTTGTTCCACACGCGCGGGGTGCATAGTGAGGGTGTTCTAGAAAGATCCGTCAGGTATTAGGGGATGAAACTCCCATAACTGGATACAGTTCTTCGCTCTTTCATTATTTTTTATCCTTTTCTGTAAGCATGCAGATTTTCGTGAAGACCCTGACTGGAAAGACGATCACCCTGGATGTCGAGTCCTCGGACACCATCGAGAATGTGAAGGCCAAGATCCAGGACAAGGAGGGAATTCCCCCAGATCAGCAGCGTCTGATCTTCGCTGGCAAGCAGCTTGAGGACGGTCGCACCCTGTCCGATTACAACATCCAGAAGGAGTCGACTCTCCATCTGGTCTTGCGTCTCCGTGGCGGGTATTAACTATACACTGTACATTGTTAACTGGGTGTGTTTGTTGCAATCGCACTCTCTTTCGGAGGCCTCGGTTTTGTCTTCACGGATTTCAGTGGCTTTCAGTTGTGCTCATAACGGATTGGGTTTGCGCCATGGAGCTCAGTCTAGTCCATATTGCTCATAGAGGCAGGGAAAGTGACGATAAGACAGTGGAGTCAATCTCAGTCCCTCAGAGCGCATGTTATGTCTACTCATGCGGATGATGGATGGGAAATGCCTTTGGGAAGAGTTCGTCGCTTTGAAAAGGACCTGAAGAGCCGAACCGCCGTCCGGTTTCACCTGGAAGACGATGCGCAGGTGGTTCTCCTCCTAGTTAACTCACAGAGAGCAGGAACTTGGTGCACTCGTCCACGGCCTTCTGCGGTTGGTTGTGGAGTCCATTCGGGAAAATGAGGTAGAGGCCTCGGATCCATCTCCGAAGAAGCGAAAGCGAGTAGTCTCCGTGTTTGATATCGAAAGGGCGTTGGGAAGTTGCAAACAGCTCCCCGGTTGGAATGCCGTGTTCCATCAATTGTGTCGAGTGACAACTAGGTGCCACTCCCGTAATTACGAAACGATTCGCTCCCACAATTCCAAACCGAAGGATGTGAATCCTCTTCTGTGGAAGGATCCCTTGCTTGTAGAACAAGAAGAAGCATAGGTCCGTTTCCATGCCAACGGTGTGTTTGTTCGAAAAGCACACATCGGGAGCGTCGTCCCCAATGCGGCTGCAAAGGAACTGGATGAAGTTCCGGGTGTCGATCCGGATCCGCTCTCCGTCCGAAAACGCCGGTACCCAGCGAAGTCGAGGCGTGGCATCGGCAGCCTCGAGGAGCAACTGGGCTGCCTCGCTTCCCTTAAAGCACTGAAGCGCGTCGGACGCGCTCTCGTTAAACTTCTCAAAGCACATGCGAATGCTGGCCTCCGTGTAGTATCCGACTTCATACATGCACTCCATGACGCGCACGGCGGACACGAACGACGGAGAGTGGTTGTAGATGCAGAGAAGCGCCTCATTCCCAACACAGCCCTCTTGGCCAAATTGGCAGGAGAAGTAGGGCGGATCTCTCTCGATCACGGCACCCTTTCCAAAGATGTGGAGCCTGACGTCGACGAGCGAAAGAAGCTCGGGATGAATCGCCAAATACTTGAGCTCGTTGGCCACAAAACGATGGCAGTCGTCGCAAATGGACTCAATGTACACATCAACGGGAATGCGCTCTTTTGGCGAAGACTACGAATTGACACGCAGAGAGAGAATTACCGCAGATGAGTAGCCTAGACAACAGCAGAGAAGAATCACGAAGACGGAAAAACGCATTGACTAGAGTAGAAAATGGAAGCACCACTGATTGGAGTAGGCCGTGCAGTACTAACGCGACTCGTAGAGCGTTGAGGAAGTCGAGCAACCTCCCAAACCCTGGTACTACCGTGTCACTGTACGTTGTGCTCTTTTCGAATGAAAGGAAGATTATTCTGCTAGGCGTGATGAGCATTGCCTTTTCCTGTATCGAAATTGTTTCCTTTAAGGGCTATCTCGATTCGACCCAATCCGAGTTTTTTTCTCTCATTCGTGCTTATGGATAGTGGTGCCTCGTTCTTGCCCTTCTTTTACTTTTCATTGCATTGTGTTACAAGCCGCGTCATGTACTGGATCACAACGCGTCGAGTGGGCGATTTGGCTCGTTATGACTCCGTTAGAATAGGCATTTGCTGGAGGATTCGGAGTATCTCGTTCCCCCGGAGACGACGGGAGCCATTGCCTTCGTTGGGTGTGTTTACTATGTGGTCATCTGTTTCATGACTCCCCATTTGCAGGCCACGCACTTGGTCGTGCTCATGCAGTCTTCCTGCGTGTTTTCCTCCGTCATCATGTTTCTCTTCAATATGGTTGGATGGTCCTGGATCCGCACCTGCCAGCTGCTTCTTGGGTTGACTTCCCTCTCCCTGATCATGTTTGTGCTTCCCTCTATTCTAATTTCCAGCCTCTCTCTCTTTGTGACGCGTCACTCTTGTTGCATTGTCGTTCTGATCGCCACGATTCTTTTCCTCGTGGCCGTAGTTCTGAATTCCTACACCATCGCCCTAACCACCAAGACGCTTCTCCACTACGTTCCTCCGCCTCCCCCTCCTTATCCCTAGCCCTCGCTCCAGTCCCAGTTTGAATTCAACGTATACAAGACGCAATTGCCCATGGCGCTGATCGTCGTCTTCCTCTTCTACTCCCTCCGCAACCCCGTCCGCTTCGACTTCGTCGACGTCCTCACCTTCCTGGACGTGCTCTGGACGGGCCTCCTCCGCACATTCGTCCACACCTGGGTATGCTCGGTTCTCTCGCTCTCCCCCAGAACTGGCTCCTCCTCTTCGCCTACGTCCTCAGCGGCCTCCTCTACGACGCCTGCTACTCCCGCCTCGTCCTCTACAGCAATCCCGTCGTCACGTCCCTCTCGCCTCTCTCTCTCACCCCCAGTTCCGTCGTGCAGGTCCTCGCCTTCTTCGTCACGCTCGCCGTCATGTGGGCCTACGAGAACGCGCACGTGGCCGTACGGGTCGCCACTTACGCCTAGAAGACGCCCGCGCACGACCTGCTCACCGTCGTGTCCTTTGCCCTCTTCAGCATCCTTCTCTACTGGGACGGCGTGACCATGGTGAGTTTACACACTCAGTATCACGCGTAGCCCGTTTTCCGCACACACCGCGGCTCCTTCTTCGAGAACAAGCGAGGGGAGAAGCCGGCTGAGAGTGCCTAGTTGTATCCCCAAGTGTTTGCTGTCTTTTGAGTGTTCTTGGAAAGATGCTGCTGTTTGTGACAAACACACCACGGCTCCTTCTTCGAGAACAAGCGAGGAGAGAAGCCGGCTGAGAGTGCCTAGTTGTATCCCCAAGTGTTTGCTGTCTTTTGAGTGTTCTTGGAAAGATGCTGCTGTTTGTGACAAACACACCACGGCTGGTAGACCAGGATGGACGGGTCCTTCTCGTCGCGCTCCAGGTAGTCCTTGGCGATGAGCGACTCCACGCGCTCCTTCACGAACTGCTCCTCGGGGATGAAGTCCAGGAAGGCGTTCAGCTTCGCCACGAGGTCCTTGAAGCCCATGAACTTGGCGGTCTTGATGATGCGCACGATCGCCGCGTCCACCTTCGTCTTGTGCATCGCGCTCATATCCTGCGACGGGATCGCCTGCTGCACGTGCACCGTCATGTGCGCCGTGGGAATCAGCCGCACGCGCGTCGACGCAAAGCGCGGCGTCTCGCAGAGCGACACGCTCGTCGCGTTGTCCGTGGCGCCGGGCGTGAGTCGCAGCAGCGGCCCGCTGGCCTCCTGCGCCAGCTGCCGCGCCGTCTCCAGCACCACAGACAGCGGCAGGTTGGTGAGCGTCTGCAGATCTCCCGCGGTGAAGGAGGTCACCGTGGCGAAGGCGTGCAGGAGGAGGTACTGCGGGAGGTTTACTGTCAGGAGGATGGTGGTTGTTTCTGGGGTTGTCGGTGAGGCGTTAAGGGTGTTGGAGGTGTTGAAAGTGTTGGCGTTGGAGGTGTTGGAGGTGTTGGAGGCAGAGGTAAGACAGGAAACGGGCAGGACGTATTCGAGCGTGTACTCGCTGCGCTCGAAGAGGAACTGCAGCACGCGGCTGGAGTACTTGCCGTGGTACAGCATCTCGAACTGCTCTCGCAGCGCCGCTAGCTCCGGCGGCAACACCACGTCCTTCCACTGGTCCGCCAGCGCGTTATCTGCGTCTCACGCGCCCCCCACACCCCCACCTTTCGACACCACGTGGAACTGACACTGCTGCAGCAGCTGCGCGCCGCCGGGCTGCTGCTGCAGGTACGCCGTGAACTCGCGGCTGGCCAGCGAGTCCTTCGCCAGCGAGTCCATGCGCGACACGAACACGTTGCCGCAAATCGCCTTGATTTCGTCGATGATGCGCATCTCCTCGGGCAGAAGGACGTCGTGGTCTACGCGTGAGGGGCACCCCCCAAATTGACAGGCCACGAGGTGGCGGAAGAGCATGGCACGGTAGAGCGCCTCGAAGGTCTCCTTCTGCGTCATCTGGTTCACCACCAGCAGCACGTCCTCCACGAAGTGTTCTGGGAGAGCATTGCTATTGCTGTTTGTAGTGCTGGCACTGCTTCCGTTGCTGGCAATGTCAGTGGTGTTCGAGTGAACAGCACTGTTGTCACCCTTCACGTTACCAGCACTGTTGTCACTTCCCACATAATCAGCACGGCTGGCACCACTGACAGCATGGCAGGCAGCCACGCACTCATCAATCCAGCGCACCAGGCGCTCGCAGAGGCTACGCGTGAGGCGGCGTGATTGAAGACACGTTTCCAAATTGGCGTTCACGACGCCCGCCAGACGCGTGGCCACCTCCAGCTGGAACTGCGAGTCGCCGCCGAAGCACGTGCCCGCCAGGCCCAGCAGCAGTCGCTACGCGTCACGCCCCGCCCCGGGCACCACGAAATACTGCACGGTTTCGGGAACGGGGAGGGTCTGACAGAACTCCGGCTGCATCTGCTACGCGTGAGGCGGCGGCCGCGAGCCCACCTCGACGAAGGCGGCCAGCCCGCGGCGCAGCTCGGGCAGCTGCGCGACGTCGGCGCAGTAGCGGTACAGGCGCGCCAGCGCGTCGAAGTCGCGGCCGCGCACCATGGGCGCCAGGCCCTTGGTCACCATCTCCGCCGCGAACAGCTCCACGCAGCTCTGCAGCACCGCGTGCTCCACCTCCGCCGCCGCGCGCCCGCGGAAGAAGCCCGCCGCCAGCTTCTGCTCCTAGCCGTGCACACGCCCCCACACTCCCACGTTCTCCACGATGGCGGCCACCTTCTCCAGATAGTCCGGCACGGCGCTCTGCAGCAGCAGCTCGTAGGCGTACGTGCGGTAGAAGGCCTCTATGGGGAAGGCACTCGCGATGCACTACGCATGCTGGCGAAGTGCGCCAGCTTGAGCTCCTCGAACAGTCCCAGCACGTCCAGCATGTCCACCACGTTCACGATTTGCTTTCTGCGCGGCTCGTCGAACATGGGCACATTCTCCTCCTCCATCCCGGATTTCATGCGATCCAGGAATACCGTTCGCACCTTCTGGCACTCATCGGTAATGACGGCGTACAGCTAGCGTGAAGCGGAAGGAGAAGTACTACGCGGCGAATCGAGCCCGCCTCCGTTTCTTGCTGCTGCAACAGAGCCTTCACCTCCTGAAGAGCGTACTCTGCAACGGTGGCTCTACTCATCAGGAGGGATTGCTGAAACGACTGGCGCTCGCCCTGGTTCAGGTACACGAGCAGTGAGGCCACAGTGAGGATGCTGTGGTGCAAGTGGGCCCAGAGATTGTCCACCACCGCGATCCAGTCGGCGCCATTCTGCGCCAGCTGCCCCTTTAGTCGCTCCATGCGTTCCTCCACATTCGCCTTCACGCACATCTTCACCTTCTGCATTAACGCCTCCTGCTGCTTATAGACACACAGCTGTCTGGAAATCTACTTCTTATCCGCATTTGCTTATAAGGACGCGGAAAATGGCTTGAAAGCTGTCTTCTCCACGCGTTTCCCGGAACACGTGGTTTACAGCATTCACAACGCGCTCAATGGATTGATCGGTCCAGGTATCGGGAATCCGAGGAATGGCTACGATCTAACCTTCTGTTTCCCGATCTTACCGCCTCGTTTGATTTGTATTGTTTGGTCTTGCATTGCTGCGTCTTCTATTCGAGGGATGGGATTGGGAATGGATTGGTGGTTTGAGTTGATGCGAGTGTGCTTTCAATGAAGTGGTGTGTGTTTTTAATAGAGTGGCGTGACTTTAATTAGTTGGTGTGTGACTCAAACGCACACACATCCGAATGAAGCACACACAATCCGTGGATGAGATGAGAGAAAACACACACACAATCCGTGGATGAGATGAGAGAAAACACACCCAAATCCGAATGAAATGAAACAAAACACACACATCAACGAACTACTTGCATCGCGTCAATCGCCATAGTACAATCGAGGGCCAAGTGATCACTGGGGTACTTGGGGTTCGGCAGCTTCAGGTCCTCGAACGAGCAGAGCTCCTGTACGCTGGGCAGGACGGACACCTTCATCGGGTGCAGCGAGGCGGCGGTCACCCAGATGTAGTCCAGACAGCCCTGGTAAATGTCGGTGTAGTTGGTGTACTGCGGCTCCTGGCCCATCGTCTCCTTGTAGCAGGAGCGCAGGTTCAGCTCGTGGTGGAAGTTGCTCAGTCCCATGCTGGCGATGATCCGCTCGGGGTCCTCCTTGAGGTCGGGGTGGTTGGGCGACACGCGGCCGGTGCTCATCAGCTCGTACACGGCGCTGTTGGGCTCCGAGTTGAAGTCGCCGCAGATGATCAGCGGCAGCGCCACGGGCAGCATCATCAGGATCCCGCGGATCTGCAGCAGCAGCTGCAGCGCCTGCACCAGCTTCACGTCGCTGAACTTGGGGTCCCAGAACAGGTGGCAGTTGCACAGGAAGAAGGGGATCGGCGGCAGCTCTACGCCTCACGCGCCCGCCGCGCCGCTACGCGCGCTGGGGTAGTACTGCATGCGCAGGATGTGCGCCACGTTGCCGTGCTTCAGCCGCTGATACTGCGCCTAGCCCTCACGCCGCGCCCGCGCGCCCACTTGGCTGATCTCGCCGCGGTGGTACATGCCCTCGGCCAGGTCGTTGAAGTGCACGTCCATCTCGCCCTCCAGCGAGAAGAGCTCCTCCTTGAAGAAGGTCGCGCACCCGTCCACGTGCTCGTCCGAGCCGTTCACCAGCCGCGTCTTGGTGGTGAAGCTGCGCCTCATGCCGCCCGCCCGCGCCTACTAACCCGCGTACCCGCGCTTCTTCATCTCCGGCACCCAGAACGACTCGAACTGCCCCTTCTCCACCTCCTGGAAGCAGAACAGCCCGCTGTCGCGCGCCTCCACCTGCTTCGCCAGCCGGTTGCGCCGGTACTCCCAGCTCAGCGCCTCCAGCGGGCACCGGCTGTACATCTCCGGCCGGCAGTACACGTCCGCCAGCATGTTGTACGACGTGATCGTCAGCGTCGGGCAGTTGCTCGGCAGGGAGTTCATTGGGTTTCCGGAGTTCATGGAGTTCATGGAGTTCATGGAGTTCATGGAGTTCATGGAGTTCATTGGGTTTCCGGAGTTCACGGAGTTCATGGAGTTCATGGAGCGCGAGAACCACTGCCGCGGCCTGGCGAAGGGCGGCTCTACGGGTGACCCTCTGCAGCGGCGGTACGGTCAATCACGGCGCGCGTCTCGGCGGAGAGAGCCACGCGGTTGGTGTCCAGACTCACCGCCTCCACCTTCAGCTTGTGCCCAATGTCCGCCTCCGTGGGGGTGTACTCTCTGCTCGTCAGCCTTGCCACTCAACGCAACCGGTCCGAGGACACCTTCTCCCAGCCCTCCAGCGCCGTTCGCTGATTGCGCGCCCGTTTCACCTGTAGGTCCGCCAGATCTTCGACCGTCATGCCTGCGTCAATCGGCAGCTTCTTCTGCACGTGGACCGTCGAATTGGACGAAATCTGGTGAGTGCTACGCCATGAAAAGAGGCGGCGAAACGAACAGACAATGCGACTTCCACCCGCGTCTCATGCATTCAGGGCAACAGAAATACGACAAGCGCTCGTTTCCAAACTGCAAACAGGTCAAACACTGGCACTTCATCTCCGCAGCGGCATTCTCTCGCGAGTACATGTTGATACAGTTCTCCGAATTACACAAATAGTACTTGCGGCTGCGATACCACGTAAAGCGGTACCGCGAGAAGGAATCGCGCACAATCTCTCCGCTTTGGGATCGACACTCGAAACACGGGTTGTTGACAAAGCCAACCACCGGCTGACTCAACTTCACGGAAATGGTCTCGTCGCCTCTTCCCGATCGGGAAATATCATGAACCACAGCCCTTACGACTCCTTTATTATCACTTTGATTTGCATTCTCACTCCTCTCTTCCCCCGCTCTTTGGGGCATCCCATTTTGCATGTGAACTCTGGCATTCACAGGGAACGGACTCTGCTGCTTGTTCATGCCAATCACGATCCCCTTCCTTACGAATGAGCCGATTCTCCAAGCAGTGGCAAAAAACAAGGCTCTTTTTGACGAGTGATGTATTGAAGGCATTCTCCAATTACTATGTGGTACTGGGTTCTACTGATAGCCTTCTATCTGACGGCCGGTGTAGAGAGTTGTATGGAATTGACATGGTTGTCAAACGCGTAGGCTGTCCTGTTGCAACGTGTGCTTACGATGCAGAGAAGAGTCTTTTCTCTCGTATTCTTGCCAGCATAGACTCTTCGTACTCCATCTCAATCACCAAGGGTGACGAGTGGGAATTGACAAAGACGGAAGTGTTCTACGACAATGCTTCATGCAATAATCGGACTCTTTACACCATTGTCACGCATTACTCCCTCCGCGATGTGCAGCAGAAGAGCGGTCGCTCAGCCATCTCCGAGTGATGTGTAGCGTCCATTACGGCCGTGTCCTCCGTTCTAAACCAAACGATTGCATTCCATTCCACTGAGGGGAGAGCAGCGCTCCAGTGCAGCGACGCCATCCAGTTGGAGAAGCCCTACGATTTGTGCATCAACTACTTGTATGGCTCCTTGGGCTGGCTGAATTGCAGAGACATGCACTGCGGTGATGGCGTGAGCAAGCACAGAGAGTACGACAGACCGGTGACCCTCAACATACAGTGCTCCTGTGAGTGCAAAGAGAATGGATGATGGATAGCAACCCAACTGGCACTCCCCATTCACTACTCCAATTGCACCCACAGCACAAACTATCAGGCAGCATGCGCCTCCACGATTCGACGTACTACCTCCACACTGCCGCTCTTCCTGCTCATCACTGTTATAGCGGCGATTCTCGTCTATCGATGTTTCCGTCCCTCCTACATTCCCCTGTCAAAGCGAGCGCAGGTGGCCACCTCTGCATGCATCTGTTTTCCAACAAATACCTGGTCACTCTAATGCTTCCTCCAGCTTCTTCACAATGGATTCCATCGTCGTCCCACACACTTGGATTTCCTTCTCCTTGGACTTTCCGCCCCGGATCACCGACACCTAAGGGAAAACAGAGCAGAGACAACTACCTGTCCTTTTGGCACATCGACCATCTTCGCGATCACTTCGCACACTTCCTTGTTTGCCTTGTTATCCACCGGGGGCGAATTGAGCTTGATGTTCAGCTGCTCTTCCTCCCACTCAATCCCCGCCTTCTTTGCATTCGGCTTCACATGTACAGAGAGAGCAAAGGCGTTTGGACCAATGGCGCGAATGATGCCCTGCAGCTGCGTCGCGAGAGAGGACTTGCTCATTCCAACGAATACTAAGGAAATCGATCGGTGGAAAAGAGAAGAGTGAATTGTTTGGGTGCGAATGACCTCGTACGCATCTCAATAACGCGATCATCCTCTATACGTACTGAACATGAGGCGTCCGTTGGTTTTGCGTCCCATTGCCACAGCCGGTTGTGCACATAGAATTGCACTCATCCATGGAAGCAACACGTAGAAACAACGCTTTTCACAAAAAAGAGCATCCGTTTGCCAGGTCCAGTAGTTCCGTACACTAGATGAACCGTTTTGCTGTTCCAGTGTGCTATTAGGGACCATAAAGAACTGGGTCAGTTCAAGTCTTTTTTTCATTTCTCATAATTAGTTTTGAATGAATTCCTTTGTGACTCTTGCTATTATTTTGTCCCTTGCTGTGGCCCGCAATCCCACTCCGTACGAACTGGTGGGCGGAATGAACCCTGATTACGGCTCCTTCATTCCTTCTACTCCTATTGTGAAGAAGGACGAGTCAGGACAGGGGTACATTGATAACTATCCCCGTATACGCTTTTTATACGAGTGATGATGTAGACTGCGGTGTGTACGAGAGCCAGTGCCTGTCTGGACTGCTGATCTGTACGAGCGCGCGGTCCTTTTGACACGTAGCGAAGGATTACGCTTGGACCTTCTCTGGTTACGAGGAGAGCGTTCCTTCCTTCCTCCAGCTGAACGTCACCTACTACATGAACAGATCCTGCAACAGCACCCGCCAGCTGCTTCATCTGAGCTATACTTGGTTTGTCACCAGCATTACCAACAACTGGCAGGATTGGGAGGTTACCGGTAACAACCTTTTCATTAAGGTCCTCTCTGACGACGTAATGAACTCGCTTAAGTGTGATAAGGGTGTTCTGGTGAAGAAGGAAATTATGAGCGTGCAGTAGTGTTTTGTATGAAGGATGACCTTCTAGGCAGCTGCACTGCGTGGATGTTGGCTCCAAAGGCATCATGTACTCGTACAACGGCCATTTCAACAAGTCCCGCATCTTGCATCTCCGTTTCAACACGGGTATGAGTGAGCCGAACAATTGAGGAGTAGATGTGCTGATTACCTATTCTGACGATATTGTGGAGAGCCTGGGCGTGCTGAAGCTTCTGGACGTGGCGTCTACTGGCACTGTGCTGGACAGCAACGTGGAGTACACCCGTACCCAGGACTTTGGTTGCTGCAAGGAGGATAAGGTGCCCGTTGTGGCCATCGTGCTGATTTGTGTTGCTGCCGTGGTGGTCATTGGCGCTGTTGTCGCCATCATTGTCGTGAAGTCGAAGAAGACGAAGACTCTTCCTAAGAAGACGACTGTGTTGTGTGTTTGTTAGTATATGTGTGTTTGTGGTTTGTGTGTGTGATTAGGGTTTGTGTGCGTGATTAGGGTTTGTGTGCCTGATTAGGGTTTGTGTGTGTGATTACTGCTTGTGTGTGTGATTAGGGTTTGTGTGTGTGATTACTGCTTGTGTGTGTGATTAGGGTTTGTGTGTGTGATTACTGCTTGTGTGTGTGATTACTGCTTGGGTGCGTGATTACTGCTTGTGTGTGTGATTACTGCTTGTGTGTGTGATTACTGCTTGTGTGTGTGATTACTGCTTGTGTAATTAGGGTTTGTGTGTGGATAGGGCATGGGTGATTGTGATTTACAAGCATGATTATCACCCATAACCATGACTACAAACACACAATTGCAATCACTACACATAACGGCAATTCCACCTACTCACAAAAAACATAGACTTAAAGCAACAAACACATCACTTCATGGGAGGCTTCATGCCATTACACACATCCTGAGGCTTCAGCTGCGCCTTGCCCGGCTTCTGCACCTCGTGGGTCAGATCCTCATTCACAATGAAGGTCTCCATGTTGAAGTCCCTCTCACGGAAGCGGAGAACACGACCACCACGCTGCATTCTACGATTCACTCTCCTCCACAGAAACACACCCCTTTGGAGGTCCGTAGCAACCGTATCCCGTCTTACGACCATAACCCAGCAGGAATCCATCAAAGTCATTCACGTAGTCATTACTGTGATCATGGCCGACGAAAAGCGCAAACACATCCTTTCTATCTCGTAAACGAGAACCCGGGATGAAACTACCTCTCTCTGAAGGCCGAAATCAGGCCCGTGTCCATCGACGAGCATCCAGAGAACTCGGTCTTGTTTCCCCACGAGGGATAGTGCTACAGGTCATTGCAGCATAGTGGTCCAACATTGTACGCATACATGTACTCCGGCGGAGCGATGTGCATGAATGCCACACCCGGCTTCTTTCCACCCTGCTTCTCCTCCAGCTCCTTGGACTTCTCACGGTACCACTGAACAGTGTTCAGACCCACGCAACCATAGCCCTTCAGTCCCATGCAGTTGTAGTCCCCGCTATCAAAGAACCACAGGTTCATCACCACCTCCTCGGGGTTCTTCGAGGAGTAAACGGGAAGGACAAAGGTGCTGGCCTGCTCCAACTCCTCGGGAGCAAGCTCGGTAAGACTGTAAGGGTTCTTCATATCCACGCTGACAATCTCTCTTCTTCTCAGATCGGCTTCAGAATCGTGATTGCCAAGGGTGTAGCCGTAGGGAACCTTTAAATCGCGGATAACAGTGGTCCAGCGGTCCCACATCTTCTCGTACCATCCCTTCGTCTTGTCCCAACTGTATCCTAAACATCACGCGAAGCAGGATGGAAAGACCGGCAACCATATCGCCCGTGAAGGCAATGAAGTCCGGCTTCTCCTGCTTGACGATATTCTCCATAAGGCGAGTCGTATTGACATCATTCTCGAGGCTCTCTCCATAGTGAAGATCAGTAAACTAGGGAGTGAGATAACGCTGCAGAGAGGAACCTGCATCACATCGAAGAAGCCATCGTCGCGGAAACGGAGTACCGGCTTCGAAGCCTGCGCAACAACCAGTAGTGACAAAGCCACAACGGCAAGAAAAGAGTTCATGCTAACAAAAGAGAGAATGAGCAGGAAGGATGAACCCAAGATTCCCCGCGATTATCAGAGGGAATGGAATCTTCCTATAATGGGGTTGCTTCCCCGTTTGCGACGTTTGGTTCCGAGGGGTTGCAATTGCAGGATGGACAGAATTGAAGAGGCATAACAACTTTGCAGAGAAGCACGGTTGGGGGGAATCCACTATAGTACCTTGTTTTCCTTTCATGGAGGGTATTCATGATTTGTGTCGATGATAGTTAGAATGAAGAATAGGGATATGCTTGCTTTGGAAGGGTAGTTATTGGAATTGCGTGCTATTCATTCTTTGTGATTCCTGCTGGTTCCTATAATACGAGTTGTGTGCGCTTCGTGATGTATGAAACAAAACGTCTGCTACTTGCTGTTTTTGAGTGTCCATTGAGTTGTTGGAATGCAAGGAACGTTGGATTGCTAGAGAAGGGAGCTGCTGCTATATCGGTGTCGTCGCCGCTGTTTTGTGACTTGCTTGTGGAATCAGGACGCTGTAGCTGTTTTGGAAGTGGGGTGATGTCCATTCCTTTTCTTTCACGGAGAATTAAAGTGATGTAAGCGTAGACACGAGGGAAGAACACATCTCGAACGAGCGCACCCAGTTCCGTATAGCGATGGAGGAGTTGTGTATGGCAACGATGATAATCATGGGAGGAGTGAAGGAGTTGCGTGGGTGGCGAGGGTAGCGATGGAGTCATGCACATGTGGCAATCCGGACATACGTGAAGGTGTTGCGTGTGCGGAGGCACTCAATGCATACGTGAAGGCGTTGCATGTGCGGCGACACTCAATGCATACGTGAAGGTGTTGCATATGTGGCGACACTCAATGCATACGTGAAGGTGTTGCGTGTGTGGCGACACTCAATGCATACGTGAAGGTGTTGCATGTGTGGAGACACTCAATGCATACGTGAAGGTGCTGCGTGTGCGGCGACACTCAATGCATACGTGAAGGTGCTGCGTGTGCGGCGGCACTCAATGCATACATGAAGGTGCTGCATGTGCGGAGACACTCAATGCATATGTGAAGGAGCGCACGGTGAAGGACGTGAAGCTGTGAGACCCTACAAGAACCTTCAACTATTCCACAAATGCTGAAGTAGCTGGGAGGAAGAGGGTGTGTACTAATGAGGATCGTCACGCAGTCACTGCTGCTTTGTGATGGAAGTGTGTGTGAAGAGCGAAGCGATCAATGCCCATGATGGGAGTAATGCAAGCAGCACTAGCGATACACGCTCCCTGCTTTGAATACAGTGAGGGATGCACACTCCTCCTTCTGCCGAGTACATGGATAATGGTGATCTCTGTGGTTGCATCTGTTTGTTTTACAAAGTGAAGAGGTTGCGAGTGTGATTACTTGGAAGGGTATAAGGACACATGTGAGAAGGAACGCTCTTCTACAGATTTACAAAGAGACACTCATCCGTTTGTATCTGAAAACGAAAGGAGCAGATAGGAAGAACTACGGAGCCGCAATTGCGATACAGGCCTTAATGACGTAAGCAACCATCTATTTGATGCAAGTTGATAGCAACACTCGCTTTCGCAAATTGCATCAGAGCAAAACGAAGCAGGTAGGAGAGGAGACAGGGTCTGATCCAGTAAGGACATCTAAAACCGCACTTGTGGGGGGTTCATATGAAATACACTTGATCATAATGCAGACAAGAGGCATTTGTCAAGGGATGAAATAGAGGGACTGTCGTCGCGACGCTGATGTGTGAAAGACAGCATGTCGGACGTGCATAATAGACCTTTGATTTCGCCACGGGTGTCCACCATTCCTATCCAAGCCAGCAAACCAGAATAACGCTAAGAAATGCACTCTTTCGTGTTGATTATTGTCATGCTGATGGTGAAGCTCCGTGCCATAAGGATGTGCTCGGAAGAAGAGTACGACGACTATTTGCAGAAGTACAGTTTGAAATGCGGTGGTACTTGCGACGAATACAAGCGGTTTATCATTCCTCCTTGTACTCATGTCATAGTCTTCACTACAATGACTTTGTGGCCAACTGCCGCGATATGATGAGCCTGGAGTCTTTTTCACCCTATTCTATGGAGTTTACGATTCTTACAGACTTTAGCAAACGAGATCTACAGGGATTACATGATGTGCAGCAGAAGCACTCTGGACGGGGATCCTACTACGAAAAGATTATACCGGACGTCGATCACATCGAACCTGTGTACTCTACTATGGAACGTGAGTATTGCAGCAATCATCCCTCTCTAAGTCAGTATGCTGTGTCTTCGAATTGCTCTCTCTCCTGGGTGACAATGATTGTGAATGCTGGCGAGAGGGTTCTTGCCCAAATGGGTATCAACGAGAGATTATCGGTTGACTATGTGCTACAATGCTACAATCGGAGCGACATCTGCGAAGGAATGACCATGAATGAGATTGCGACTCGCCTGAGGCAGATCGGTCTTGTGCGCGAGGAGGATGCAAAGCACGCTATGGATGAAGGAGAGAGCGTCTGCTCGATCCCTCTTTCTCAGCACTATCGCTTTGATGTCCAAAAGCCCGAGGGCTATAATCGAGGTGGTCTGATGAATCTCGTGAGTGCGGGAAATCCCGTTCTGGTGGCAATTTCGATGGATTTGCTTCAGCTCCGCTTTGTGAAGGACATGCGAGAGGAGGAGGAGGTGCTGCGTCGAAGCGTGTACCAGCCTTCGATTTATGGTTTGGTGACGGGTTATGTGAAGACGACGGACGAGGTGGATGGCTACTGGGTGTTTGAAGGAACGCCCTCTCCGTGTGAGAGCGTGAACGTGAAACTACCGATGCGTGCGAATGAGACGAATACGGATTTCGCGGGTATTGCTGGATATGCATTTGCCATTGCGTTGAAGGGCGGCATACCAACGACTGTTGCTCCTACGACTGTGACTCCTACTACGGTTGCTCCCACTACGGTTGCTCCTACTACGGTTGCTCCTACTACCATTCCTCCTACGACTATTGCTCCTACGACTGTTGCTCCTACGACTGTTGTTCCTACGACTATTGCTCCTACGACTATTGCTCCTACGACAGTTGCTCCCATGACAGTTGCTCCGACGACTGTGGCTCCTACTACCATTCCTCCCACGACTGTTGCTCCCACGACTGTTGCTCCTACGACTGTCACTCCAACGACTGTTGTTCCGACGACAGTTGCTCCTACGACTGTTGCCCCGACGACTGTGGCTCCGACGACTGTTGCCCCGACGACAGTTGCTCCTACGACTGTGGCTCCTACTACCATTCCTCCCACGACTGTTGCTCCCACGACTGTGACTCCCACTACTGTTGCTCCTACGACAGTTGCCCCGACGACAGTTGCTCCTACGACTGTTGCTCCTACGACCGTTGCTCCTACGACTGTTGCTCCTACGACTGTGGCTCCTACGACAGTGGCTCCTACGACAGTGGCTCCTACGACCATGGCTCCTACTACTGTGGCTCCCACGACTGTGACTCCCACTACTGTTGCTCCTACGACAGTTGCCCCTACGACAGTTGCTCCTACGACTGTTGCCCCGACGACCGTTGCTCCTACGACTGTTGCTCCTACGACTGTGGCTCCTACGACAGTGGCTCCTACGACAGTGGCTCCTACGACCATGGCTCCTACTACAGTTGCTCCTACGACTGTTGCTCCTACGACTGTTGCTCCTACGACAGTTGCCCCTACGACTGTTGCTCCTACGACAGTGGCTCCTACGACCATGGCTCCTACGACTGTGGCTCCGACGACTGTTGCTCCGACGACTGTTGCTCCGACGACTGTTGCTCCTACGACTGTTGCTCCTACGACTGTGGCTCCTACGACCATGGCTCCTACGACAGTGGCTCCTACGACAGTGGCTCCTACGACTGTTGCTCCTACGACCATGGCTCCCACTACAGTTGCTCCTACGACAGTTGCTCCGACGACTGTTGCTCCGACGACAGTTGCTCCTACGACAGTGGCTCCTACGACAGTTGCTCCTACGACAGTTGCTCCTACGACAGTGGCTCCCACAACTGTTGCTCCTACAACCATGGCTCCGACGACAGTTGCTCCGACGACAGTGGCTCCTACGACAGTGGCTCCTACGACAGTGGCTCCTACGACCATGGCTCCTACTACTGTGGCTCCCACATCAATTCCTCTTCCTACTCCCGCTCCTACAACCATGGCTCCTACTACTGTTGCTCCTACGACAGTTGCTCCTACGACTGTTGCTCCCACTACTGTGGCTCCTACGACTGTCACTCCGACGACTGTTGCCCCGACGACTGTGGCTCCGACGACTGTGGCTCCTACAACTGTGGCTCCTACGACAGTGGCTCCTACTGCCATGGCTCCTACTACTGTTGCTCCTACGACCATGGCTCCCACTACAGTTGCTCCTACGACAGTTGCTCCTACGACAGTTGCTCCTACTACCGTTGGTCCCACTCCTACTCCTACTCCTACTCCCACACCTACCCCGACTCCCACTCCCACTCTACATCCCATTTCTGCTATTGAGTGCTGGAGTGACTCTCCTGTTCTTCTGAATACAGAAGCAATCACAATTGGCGATAACAAATGCAATGAAAGGAATGATCGAATTGATTTGAGCAAGTATTTCAACTTGAAGAATGTGTCGATTGGTAATGAGTGCTTCAAGTATCAGGACGTGTTGGATTTGACTGGATTGCATTCATTGGAGCGAGTATCGATTGGAATGAATTGCTTCACAATAGCTAAAAACTCGTTTGGTCTTGATTATGATCGTAAACTGTATGTGAAGAATTGTGAAGAATTGAAGGAGTTACGAATTGGTCGCTATTCATTCTCTGATAATTCAGTGATTGAGATTGAAGATGTTGATAAATTGGAAGTGCTTGAGATTGGTAACTTGAATGAGAAAAGTCACAATTTCCATCATGCTTCATTGGAGTTGAGAAGTGATTACCGCTGATTGTTATTAATGAATAGACTTAGCGAACTTGAAATCAATCATCATTGGTGACAGGTCATTCTATGGTTCTTCTGGTCTTGTGCTAGAGAGTGAGTTGTTTGAAAAGAGAATGAAGTGTTAGACTTGGCTGAATTGACTTCCATTCAGCTTGGAAATATGTCATTCGTGTTTAATGATCGTGCTCCACCTTCACTTGTAATGCGAAGTGGTGTTTCCTGGAGATGACTGATGAATAGACCTGCCCAAACTCACTTCACTCACCACTGCATCATCTGATAGTAAGGTATTGTATTATACTCGTACCATTTCTCTTTATGGTATTGTCAATGAAGCGAAATGAGTAATAGACATACCATCACTTACTACTGTTTCTCTTCCAAATGCATTCTATTACAAGTATGCCGTCAACACGAACTGTGATAATGGGATGGAATGAAATGACGATTAGGCAATATTAACAAACTGGCTGCTTTGTTCCCCTCGTACTGTGCGTTCGAGTGCTGGAGTACTACTCCTGTACTTCTGAATGTGGAAGCAATCACTGTTGGATACAACAAGTGTAATGAAGCGAATGATCGAATTGATTTGAGCAAGTATGCCAACTTGAAGAATGTGTCGATTGGTGATTTCTGTTTCAAGAATCAGGACGTGTTGAATTTGACTGGATTGCGTTCATTGGAGCGCGTGTCGATTGGAATGAATAGTTTCACAAAGAGGTATAATACGTGGGGTAATAATCCAAATCGTGCATTGTATGTGAAGAATTGTGACAAATTGAAGGAGTTACGAATGGGTCGTTATTCATTCTCTGACTATTCAGTGATTGAGATTGAGAATGTTGACAAATTGGAAGTGCTTGAGATTGGTGATTTGAATGAAGAGAGTTACAATTTCTATGCTGCTCCATTGGAGTTGAGGGGTGGATTATGGCATTTGCTGCTCATATTTAGACTTACCAAAGTTACAATCACTTCTCCTTGGTGGGAAGTCATTCGCTATTTCTTCTGGTCTTGTGCTAGAGAGTGCGTTGTTGGAAGAGAGAATGAAGAATAGATTTGGCTAAATTGACTTCCATTCGACTTGGTGATGGGGCACTCCAATTCACTAGTGATTACAGTGACTACAACGCATTGCCTTCTCTTGTCATGCGAAGTGATTCTTCCTGATGATGAATGAAGAATAGACTTGCGTGCACTCACTTCAATCACTACTGTGTCAGGCAGCAATTCCTTCCATTATCCTTACCACCTCACTCTTTACGGTATTTGTAAGGAAGAGAAATGAGAAATAGACATGCCTAAACTCACTAATGTTACTCTTTCTAATGCATTCAAATACAAGAGTAGTGTATCGACGAACTGTGAGAATGAGGTATTACGAATTGATGTCTAGGCAATATTGGCCAAATGGCAGGGTTATTCCCCTCGTACTGTGCGTTCGAGTGTTGGAGTGACTCTCCTGTTCTTCTGAATACAGAAGCAATCACAATTGGCGATAACAAATGCAATGAAAGGAATGATCGAATTGATTTGAGCAAGTATTTCAACGTGAAGAATGTGTCGATTGGTAATTACTGCTTTAAGTATCAGGAGGTGTTGAATATGACTGATTTGCATACACTGGAGAGAGTGACGATTGGGTTGAGTAGCTTTAGAAAGAGCTCCGATCGTAATTCGAGTCGTGCATTGTATGTGAAGAATTGTGAAGAATTGAAGGAATTGCGAATGGGCCGTTATTCATTCTCTGACTATTCAGTGATTGAGATTGAGAATGTTGACAAATTGGAAGTGCTTAAGATTGGTGAATTGAATGAAGAGAGTCACAATTTCTATTATGCGTCTTTGGAATTGAAGAGTGGATGGTTGATAATGATGCTAATGAATAGACTTACCGAGTTTGAAGTCACTTCTCCTTGGTAGAATGTCATTCTACTCTTCTACTCTTTTCGCAGTAGAGAGTGAATAGTTTGAAGAGAGAATGAAGTGTTAGACTTGCCTGAATTGACTTCCATTCAACTTGGTTACAGTGCACTTTCCTTCGAACCTAATGGGGCGTCAAACGCCCTGGTGATGCGAAGTAATGCTTCCTGATGATGAATGAAGAGTAGACTTGCCTAAACTCACTTCACTTACTACTACCATGCCGGGTAGTATCTCCTTCCGTTTTGCTCGTTACATCACTCTCTATGGTATTGTTGATGAGTAAGAATGAGTAATAGACATGCCATCACTCACTACTGTTTCTCTGTATTCTCCATTCTGGGATAGGAAGAGCGTTGACACGAACTGTGATCATGGGATGGGATGAATGATGACTAGGCAACATTGGTGAATTCTATGTCTTCTTTACTAGGTGGTGTACTGTAACAGAGTGTTGGGGTTCTGGTGTTCCTCTGGGTACGGACGTGATCACAATTGGTGATAACAAATGCAATAATCTGAATGATCGAATTGATTTGAGCAAGTATATCAACTTGAAGAATGTGTCGATTGGTAATTCCTGCTTCCACTATCAAGATGTGTTGAATTTGACTGATTTGCATACATTGGAGAGAGTGTCGATTGGGTCGAATAGCTTTAGAAAGAGCTCCAATCGTGACTCGAGTCGTAAACTGTATGTGAAGAATTGTGAAGAGTTGAGAGAATTGCGAATTGGCCACTATTCATTCTCTGATTATTCAGTGATTGAGATTGAGAATGTTGACAAATTGGAAGTGATTGAGATTGGTAGTTACAATGATGTTAGTGACAGTTTCAATTATGCTTCATTGGAGTTGAAAAGTGCTTATGATGGTGTGATGATGATGAATAGACCTACCGAGTTTGAAATCACTTCTCTTTGGTAAGAACTCCTTCTACCATTCTTCTCGTCTTGTGTTGGAGAGTGAATGATTAGAAGAGAGAATGAAGTGTTAGACTTGCCTGAACTGACTTCCATTCGACTTGGCGAGAGTGCGTTCCTTTTCCAGAAAACTGATGAATCACCCACTCTTGTCATGCGAAGTGCTGCCTCCTAGTGATGAATGAAGAATAGACTTGCCTAAACTCACTTCGCTCACTGCTTCACCATATGGTTTATCTTTCCGTTATCCTGATCACATTTCTCTTTATGGTATTGCCAATGAAGGAGAATGAGTACTAGACATGCCATCACTCACTACTGTTACTCTTCCGGGTGCATTCTATATCAAGACTGATGCTTCAACGAACTGTAATCATGGAAAGTGATGAGTTGATGACTAGGCAATATTGGCGCGCTATACAGCTTCTTTTCGAACATATGCACTGCATCAGAGTGTTGGGGTTCCGATGTTCCTCTGAATACGGAAGCAATCACAATTGGCAATAACAAATGCAATAAAAGGAATGATCGAATTGATTTGAGCAAGTATTTCAAATTGAAGAGTTTGTCGATTGGTGATACGTGCTTTATGAATCAGGAGGTGTTTAATTTGACTGGCTTGCGTACATTAGAGAGTGTGACGATTGGAATGAATAGTTTCACAAAGACGAAGGGTCAAGGGGGCAATGATGCAAATCGTAAATTGTATGTGAAGGACTGTGAAGAATTGAAGGAGTTGCGAATGGGTCGTTATACATTCTCTGACTATACAGTGATTGAGATTGAGAATGTTGACAAATTGGAGGTGCTTGAGATTGGTGATTTGGAGAGTGGTAGTTTCAATTTCTACTACGCATCATTGGAATTGAGGAGTGAATGATTGAGAGTGTTGTTCATGAATAGACTTACCGAGTTTGAAATCACTTCTCTTTGGCAGTTACTCATTCTATTATTCTTCTCGTCTTGTGTTGGAGAGTGAGTTGCTAGAAGAGAGAATGAGTTGTTAGATTTACCTGAATTGACTTCCATTCAACTTGGTAATTCGGCATTCTGCTTTACCACTACCAGAAGTGCATCGCCTTCTCTTGTCATGCGAAGTGATACTTCCTGACAATGACTAATGAATAGACTTGCCCAAACTCACTTCACTCACTACTGTGCCGGGTAGTAATTCCTTCTACAATCCTCGTTATCTTACTCTTTATGGTAGTAGTAGTGAAGGAGAATGAGGAATAGACATGCCATCACTTACTACTGTTACCCTTTCAAGTGCGTTCAGATACAAGAATAATGTAGCGAGTAATTGTGAGAATGGGATGGAGAGAATTGATGACTAGGCAATATTGGTGCCCTATTCAACTGGTTTTCTACTGTGTGTACTGTAACAGAGTGCTGGAGTACAACTCCTATTCTTCTGAATGTGGAATCAATCACAGTTGACGATAGCAAGTGTAATGGAGCGAATGAACGAATTGATTTGAGCAAGTATTTCAATTTGAAGAATGTGTCCATTGGTGGTGCGTGCTTCAAGTATCAGGATGTGTTGAATATAACTGGATTGCACTCCTTGGAGCGAGTATCAATTGGAGAGGCTAGCTTTACAACTCAGGGCGGCTGGTATGGTAATGATGCAAATCGTAAGATGTTTGTGAAGAATTGTGACAGATTGAAGGAGTTAAAGATAAAGGGTTCATTTACTGACTATTCAGTGATTGAGATTGAGAATGTTGACAGTTTGGAAGTGATTGAATTGGGAGAACTGTATAGAAACAGCTACAATTTCTACTTTGCGTCATTGGAGTTGAGGAGTGATTATGATGGAATGACACTGATGAATAGACCTACCGAGTTTGAAATCACTTCTCTTTGGCAGGCTTTCATTCGAGAAAACCACACGTCTTGTGTTAGAGAGTGAATGGTTTGAAGAGAGAATGAGGTGTTAGACTTGCCTGAATTGACTTCCATTGAATTTGGTTCTTTTGCCTTTGCATTCACTGATGTTGAGTCATCCACTCTCGTAATGCGAAGTGATATTTCCTAATGATGAATGAAGAATAGACTTGCCTAAACTCACATCACTCACTACTACCGTATCATCCAGTTGGACCTTCCATAATCCTCATCACATTACTCTTTATGGTATTGCTAGTGAAGAGAATTGAGGAATAGACATGCCAGCACTCTCTAATGTCTCTCTTCCTTTTTCATTCTACAATAAGAATGATGTTTCAACGAACTGTGAGAATTGGATGGAATGAGTTGATGACTAGGCAATATTGGTGAATTGAAGACCATATTCAAAGAACACTGTCAGCCAATATTCTGCTCTCATTGTTACAAACAGGTGTTCATTTATGTTATGTGTTCTTCACTATCAATGTCATGAATCCTCGATTCGTCAGGACCCCAAATGCACACCATTCAGTTTTACTCTATGAGCCCTTTCCAACCAACATCATAACGGAGGGATCGGCGGAAGTCGCGATTGCATGATGCACAGCATGTCTCGACTTTCACTTTCGATCCTCACCCCCTTTCAGCCCCAACCACCCCCTACCTAGTGCTACAACTCTACACCCTTAGATTGCCAAGTCATGGGAAGTGTCCAACCTATTTGACAAGTTGAAGGTTAGTTGGTAACTACCTAGACTCCTACAGTTCGTCACTTTGCTTGATTTGCTACTTTGCGAACTGGGTTTGCCTTCGTGTTTGCTGAAACCCCGACATATGCACCATTTTCAGATGCGGCCTTTTGAGATCTGTTCAATTCTCTACTTAGTTTTGAGAGATGGGGGTAATCGCAGATCACGATTTCGGCAATCTCGAGTCTCCATGAAGCGTGGTGTGGTGTGACGTTAGATGACATCAAATCACTTCCAACGGACCTGTTTGGGAGTCATAAGGAGGGTTAGGGAGGTCAAAAACGATGTGTTTCCAATTGTGTTCCTTGTGTTCCTTTGTGTTTCTGCTTCGTCCTTTTCCCCACTTGTAGTCCCAAGGGAGTACTCTTGAACGCACATGTGCAACACAGTGTTGCATGGTTGGTTGTGTCAGAAATCGAGGCGTATCTTGAGCGTATCTTTCTCAGTTATGTCCTTCCAGCCTCGATTTTGAGTTCTGACATGACTTCTTCACTCTTAGGTGATGTCTTCATCCTGTCCTCACTATGTTGCACATGTGCGTGACATGTCATTGACATGCATGTTGCATGATGCATGATCACATGACATGTCATGCCATCATCCAATTCATCTTTAGACATCCTTAGGAACTCATTTCAACCCAACTGACAACCCATGTTCACCTATACACAATCTCCCTCAAGTCAAAAATGACCCTCTCCTCAAGTGGATCAGTTAATTTCAAACGCGAATATCTCGATGAGGAAGCGAGCTAGAGGCTTCAAATTTGGACAGGAGAGAGAGGACCGTGCGCTCTTTCATTTTGGGTCGCGGCCTGAACAGGCGATTTGTCACTGCCGCTCTAAGCGAGGCGGCGCCTCGGCTTCGCCTCGCTAAGGCGGCGCCAAATCGCGGGGCGTGCTTGGTCGCGCATGCGCGCCCTGCGCACGCTCTTATAGTACCCCCGTAACCCCAATGGGGTTTTCAAGTCCCTTTTTCTCCCCCTCTTCTCCTCCTCTCTCCTTTCTTTCCCTTCTCTCTTCTCTTTCTCCCCCCTTCCCATGCCTCATGGCCTTAGGCCTATACAAGGAGGAGATAGCCTAGTACAATACAGTGTTTAGAGGATTGAGAGGTGTTTGTTTTCTCTTTCTTCTCCTTCCTTCTACGCGTCCGTCAGGACGCTCCAGAAAACGGAGAAGACAGATCCGATAGAAGACAGACGCATGCGTGAAGGTGACCCTTTCACCCACCACCCTCACTTCAGTGAGGGGATGTCCCACCCGTCAGGGTGAGCATGCCATCAGCCTTCCACCCGAACACCATCGCAACCCCCGCCACACTCCATTGTTCGCGTGTTGACGCAAGAACGCACGCTTCGACTAGGCAGTCTCCTTCCATGAAGCATGAAGGGAGAAGAGAAGGAGTGAGTCCAGCCTTCCATGGACTCAGCAGGGAAAGAAAGGGGAATGACAGGGGAGTCGTCATTCCTCTGTACCCCGTTAGGGGTGGACTGCCCCGTCAGGGGCGGTCTGGACCCTTTCTGACAGTTCCTGAGAGCTGCTGACAGCTTTGTTTGAGCTGTTGACAGCTCGTCAGAGCTGTTCAGAGAGGGTTGTATTAGTAATAAGAGTAATGGTGGATGGCCCCGCAGGGCCGCTCTGAGAGGTGTGATGGTGTGTGGTTGTGTGATGTCATGTCATGCCTTCATGGTTACTCACTTGATTCCATGCATTCGGACATGTCACGTGACATGACACTTCCCTCAGATGGCCTTCCACACCCAGGGGTTCCCAATGGTTCCCAATGGATCCCAAAGGATCACACTCCACACACTCATGAGTCGGAGAGAAAGGCCTTCCTCTTTCACTCCATCCTCATGCCCTAGCTCACTTCCCACCCTCTCCTTTCGTGTCGCTCTTTCTCTTGTTGCTGCTGCTCTTGCTGCTTGAGTGAGTTGTATCTGTCCTCATCTCACTCTTCTCGCTCTTTGGGATCCATGCTTTGGGAGTTGTGGAGACTGTCTTGAGACTGTCTTGAGACTGTCTTGAGTCTCTCTTGAGTCTCTCTTGAGTCTCTCTTGAGTCTCTCTCGAGGATCCAGGGGTTCTGAGGGTACCCCCTAGGGTTCCTAGGTCTCCACAATGTACCCCATAGGGTACTCCACATGGTACCCCATAGGGTACTCCACATGGTATCCCATAGGGTATCCATAGGGTAGCCTTCCATACCCTTGGATCCCTACTTGCCTCAGATGGCCTTCCACACCCAAGGCTTTGCTTCGTCCTCGCAGCACACAGCCCATCTCCTCTCAGCGACTCTCCACCTAAAAGTACAAACCCATCTCAAAATGAATGTTTCACCAAGTTATGTCGCCCCAATCATCCCACCCATTTCACATCATGGGTGATTTCAAATCCTTGCTCTAGCCCACACTCACTGTGTTGTCTCACAGTATAAGTCCTCTCAGCGACACCCAAGCACTTTCACAAAGCCATCTCAAAATGATTGTCTCATCATTCTAGACACCCCAAGTATCCCACCCATTTCACTTCATCGCCCAACTCAAATCCTTGCTCTAGCCCACACTCTCAGTCTTCCCTTCAAGTATAAGTCCTCTCAGCGACACTCCACCCAAAACAAGAACCCATCTCAAAATGAATAACTCAGAGTTGTCGATTTCTGGCAAGCCTGACATGAAACTCCCTTGACATTTAGGTGTCAAATTCTGTCAATGGCAATATGTCAAGGATATTTGACAGATTGACATATGACCCTATTATGCGTTATGTGCTTTGTTATAACACCCTAAAGTGAAGCTAAGTTCGATCTTCAACAGTACTCTATTGGGCTTGGGTGTAAGTTGCAAAAGTGGCACCTTTTCTTTAATTACCTACTATATTCCTTTGTATCACATATTGGTCACTGGTCATCCCTATCATATTCGCACACCCCGCTAAATACTTGATAATTTGTTATTCATTATTGAAATAGGCGACCATGAACATTCATGAACATGCATGAACATGCATGAACATTCATGAACCATCATCAACATTCATCAACATGCATGAGCATTCATGAATATGCATGAACATGCATGAACTATCATGAACCATCATGAACTGTCATGAACCATCATGAACTATCATGAACTATCATGAACCATCATGAACCATCATCAACATTCATGAACATTCATGAACCATCATCAACCATCATCAACATTCATGAACCATCATCAACCATCATCAACATTCATGAACCATCATGAACTGTCATGAACTGTTATGAACACTCATGATGGTTCATGTGATGACACACATTCTTCCAAACTGACTCTTGGGTTCCCATGTCAAAACAGTGATACTGCCATTGAAATCGCTTTGTTGCAACAAATACTCTCTCATTACAGTGCATACACGCCGTTGCTTCTCACATACCTGATGATTACATGAATCGCAGATGTCGGTTGTCAAATGTAGTCGAACGCATAATAGCAGTACTTGCTGAACAGCACAAGTTCCTACCACACCTTCCACCCGCGCGCCGACTCCAGCACGTCCGCGTAGCTGAAGCCGCCCAGGAACACAGTGCCGCGGAAGCCCTCCATGCCATGCAGCATGATGCGCCCGCTCAGCAGGTCGCGCACGTGCACGTCCCACGGCTCGAAGCCCGCCGCTCTCACAGCCACCTCATACTCGCCGTTCGAGCCCTCCTCGCGGATGATCGCCACGCGGTACTTCACCAGCCAGCCACCATCGACACGCGCGGCTCGTAGGTCAGCTTCCACGCGGGCTTGTAGCGCCTCTTCAGACCCTCCTGCTCTTGCTCGGCGCACGCGGGGTTCGACTGTAGCTTGTCCAGCTCGAACGACGTCGCCTCCCACAGGTCGTGCAGCGCCTTCTCGTCCTCCTCCACCATCAGCGCCTCCACGCTCGCGGGCTTCGTCGCCGTCGCCGACGCGTTCAGCTCCTCCATCGGCGTCAGCAGGCTCTCGCAGCTGCAGCCCAGCGCCACGCGGTCGCCCGCGCGCGCGCCCTGCGCCGTCGCGAAGGCGTACTGCTTCTCCTTCTTCACCACCGCCTTCAGCTTGTCGCCCACGCTCACCGTCAGCGCCTCCGCGCTCGTGAAGCCGTCCACCTCCATCAGGATCGAAGTCACTGCCGGCTTCTCGTGCACGAAGCGGTAGCACAGGAACCACGCGCGCGGCGTCGACGGCTCGATGTCCTCCACGCCCACCGTCACCGTCGTCTGCAGGCGCTCGCCGCTCGCCACCACGGGGAACACCAGGCGGTTCGCCGCGCTCTCGTCCTCGCACGACGTCGACGCGATGATCACGCTGTCGTTCTCCGCGCTCACCACGAAGGTCTTCGGCTGCGTGAGCACCAGCACCGCGCTGTCTCCCACCGTCGCCGTCAGGCCCGCGAAGCTCTTCACGCGGATCGCCACCTGCGGCAGGAACAGCGCCGGCTCGCCGTTGAACTTGATGCAGCCGAACAGCTCCGTGTTCACCTCCTCCGCCGCCGAGCGCAGCACGCTGAAGTACAGCTGCGCGCCCTCCGAGTTGATCGGCTGGAACGCCGTCGCCGCCGCGCACTCGCTCTGCGACTTCACCAGGAAGCGGTCGTTGTCGCTGATGGCCTTGTTCGCCGGGAACAACAGCTTCTTCTCCTTGGTCAGCACCACCGCGTTCACGCTCTGCTCCGCGTCCACCGCCGTGCCCTCCAGCACGCCCACGAAGCCCGGCATGGACTTCACCACCACCGTGCTGCTCGTCTGCACCGGCGTCTCCGCGCCGAAGGCGTAGCACAGGCGGTACACCGAGCCCGCCAGTGCCTCGGGCAGGTTAAGGGTGAACTGGAAGTGGCCCGCCTCCACGTCCGCCGTGTACACGTACGCGCTCGCGTCGGCGCAGTCCTGCCCGCTCAGCACCAGATGCACCTTGTCCTGCGTCGAGTAGCCGCTCACGCCGCTCTCGTCGTCCAGGTAGAAGGCCTTCGGCTGGCTCACCACGAACGCGTTCGCGTTGCCCTGGCTCACGCCGTTCACACCCGCGAAGTGCTTCACTCTCAGCGCCAGCGCCGGGTACTCGTTCCAGGCCTCGTTCATGAACTTGTAGCACAGCTGGAACTCCTTGCCCGCGCTCAGCGTGTTCATGCTCACCACCGCGTAGAACGCCTCCGCGTCCGCCAGCTTGTGCATCGCGCCCTCCTGGCTCCGCTCCGCGCACGACGCGCCGCTCTCCGCCCACGCCACCATGTCGCTCTCCGCGAAGCCCGCGCCCAGCAGGAACAGCTCCTTCGTCTTGCCGGCCACCACCGAGTCGATGCTGCCCACCGTGCGCTCCGCGTCGAAGCCGCTCACCGCGTACACGTGGAAGACGCCCTCCACCTTGTCGCCGGCCGCCGTCAGCGTCGAGAACTGGTAGCACATCTTCAGGTCCTCTGCCGCCGTCGCGTAGGTCATGTTCACCACGATCGCGAAGCCCGTCGCGCCGTCCAGCACCGTCGTCTGGAATACGCGGCCGTCCAGTGCGTTCTCCTCCAGGCACGCGCTCGCGCTATGCACCAGGTACACCTTGTCCTGCGTCGAGTAGCCGCTGATGTGGAACACCTTCGGCTGGTTCGCCACGAGCCCGCGGTTCGAGAAGCCCTCCAGCGACTCCACCGTCAGCTCGCCGGGCTGCATCACCTTCAGGCGCAGGTTCTCGTAGCTCTTCCAGTAGCCGGGGTCGCGGCTGAACCAGTAGCACGCGTGCACGTTCTCGCGCGACTCCTTCGTGAAGCGCAGCGTCGACTCGCACTTGTTGCTGTTCGCCGGGCACGTCACCACCGACGCGCTACTGTCCGCCTCGGGGGAGATCACCGCGTCCGGCAGGCGACGGCCGAAGCCGATGTGGTATAGCGATGTGGTATAGCGATGCGGTATAGCGATGTGGTAGAGCGATGCGGTAGGCAGGACCGCCCACCTTCACCACCAGCATGTCCTTCTCGGGCTGCCCCTTGTGCAGGTGCCGGTCGTCCAGCTGGCCCACGCCGCCCGAGAACAGCATCGGCTTCAGCTACTCGCGGCGCTCGCCGTTCGGGAGGTCGCCGTTCAGGATGTCGCCGTTTGGGATGCGCTGCGCGAAGGAACGCGTGAAGCCCGTGATCACCGGCTCGCCGAACTTGATCTGATGCGCCCTTCGAGGCGTCGATCTCGAGGGTCAGCGGCTTCGCTTCGAGCGGAGCAGTGAAGAATAGACAGACATGATGATGATCTTCGGAAAGTGTTGGAATCGCATTGGAATACGGAAAACTCCATTCATCTTGAATTGCAACCAAACCGAGTAGCGGTTAGAAGAGACAGTCTGTGTTTAACTCATTGGTCCTGCTAAACGGCTCATGGGTTACGAATAACCGAAAAACACAGCAGGTAGCACATCTTCAGAATTGCCTCTTCATCACACACTCCGATAAGTGAGCAACATTGAATCTATCATGAAAAACAACAGAATCGTGCAGAGACTGGAACAGGCTGCATGATGATGTTAGTATTCCGCATATCCATTTAGGATTGTGACTACCACTAAATAATGAAGTAGTGATTTCAAAAGAAGATGAATGGTAGAGACATCGATTATTGAGGCATTCATGCTTCTAGATGTGAGCAACTTAACAATTTCATAATGCTGCATAGAAAAAGAGAGAACAACTCACGGCAATAAGTGAGAGAGGATTCAAAACAGGAAATGGTCAAAATCGTCCCTATTTTTCTTCCATTCCACCCTTCATTCTTCATTTGTTGCTGTTGTCATGTCTATGCATCATTCCTTGGTAATGGAATGCTATGCTATAAAATAAGATGGCTGCGACAGATGTCCATTTATGATGGAGTGCTGCGGCCTTGCTGCTGACTAACGTATTGAAAATGTGCTTATTATATCCATCCTATGCGCCACATTTTTGGTCGCGTCGTATTCCTGAGATCACTTCTGTTCTGTTATGCTTCTACGATTATGAGATGATCTCCCACTGTGGTGTGCTATACCCATAATCAAATCGGGGCATCCTTGACCTTGAAGCTGATTTGTTTCTTTCTCTTAACAATCACATTATCATGTTATCTATCGCATGCTCGTTGTGATACTCATTGAAGGCTATCCGATTCGTTGCTGATTCCTCTTTGGTGGCCTTCGCTTCCCTATTATCGTGTATGATACAGTCACTGCACTCTCTGGTGCGGATCCATCATCTCCTCCATCCTTCTTTGGCTCTCCTCCTCTGTTTCCGTAGTTTGCCATCTGAACCACAGGTAGGAGTCTGCAATCCAGTACTTCTTATGGCAACTGTACTGCCGTCTCGTCATGGGCTTGTGCGGGTATGGATTGTTCCAGGCGCTAACCATTGCTCGCATCTGCTTCACGGACCGTATCTTCTTCTCCTGCCACTCTCCACCCTCTGGAATGTGGCTTGCACCTCCTTTCTTGTTTCCTTCTCCTCGATCATCCTTTCCATTTCCTTATTCCTCGCTCCTGACGTTCTCACACCATATTCTCCACCGTATACAGTCAGTCCCATATCTTTATCGCGGGACAACCGCAACTGGCATGCTCAGTACTTGTGCACTGTTGCTGGACGCCTTGGCCTTCTTGCCGTCTCCCTTATCGAGGGCGATTCGATTCGCTGATGATTCCTCTCCTTTCCTTGACAAGCAGTGATGGCGATGTATCCCTCCAGAGAACGAGAAAGAGCAAGTCGGTTGGAGGCATGAAGGGGAAGGCTGCGAAGAAGACACAGGCGAAGAAGACGACCATGGCTGTGAAGGTTTGACTTGTGATTGTTTGTTTGCATTTCACTTGGCGTTCAGCAGGGTGTGTGAAGAATGACAGAAGAAGAAAGAGAATGACTTCAATGTTATGTATACTGCATCTGGAAGTGGAGGGTGCTTCGACGATGATGGGCATACATCCTGGTTGACTCAGGGTGTTGATTTGCTGTTTCTGGATTTCTATACGAGTGGATTGGGTGCCTTGGAAGTGGGCATGTATTATCTGCGAGTGAAAGAAGGGTTCTCTTTCTCTGTAGTGCTCTTGTGAAGGAGTGGATTATCGCCTGTTCTGTGTAACGTGATACATGTCGAAGGTTATGGGAACTGGTATGCAAGTAGGGAATCATTAGATCCCTTCGTGTGTGTTCATGTTGAAAAGAAGAGTGAAGTTGGTGGAATGGAATTGTTGTATGCGGTTGCTACTCGTTTGGGATTTGCGTGGGTATATGGAATGGTGGTATGAGAAGGAGGAAGGCATTCATTCTAACGGTGCTTTCTTTTACATCGGAAAGCGTTATGCCGTATAATCGATACTCTCTGGAGAGCATTATCACGGGCTACCCATCTGCATGTGCATGGAGGCTTGACACGGTGACTCTACAGACGGATTCGAGGGTGCCGTGGTCGACAAGAACGTGATGACGTTTGAGGTGCACCGCAATGCCAGAGAGCGAGATTGTGTTCGACGTGAACGAGTGCTCGCCGGTGCTGGACAGCTACTCTGCCATAGACGTCATGAGCAACAAGGAGGACCTGCTGAGCCTGAACCCGACGCTGTTCGGCTCCATCCCGAACGAAGTGGGCTCGTACCTGGCGTGGACGGTGGAGAACCTGGAGGGCTCCAAGTGGAACCGCTTCGCGCTGCACACGGGCGAGTCTGCGCAGTGCTACGGCTTCTCGATGTACGGCCGCTACGAGAGCGTGGACGAGTCCACGAGCATGCTGTTCATGACCGACCCGACGCTGCTGGAGCGTCAGCGCACGGCGTGGCCCGTGCCTGTGGGCGTGGCGGGCTTCAAGCAGTTGACGTTCGAGGTGGACGCCGTGGCGACTAATTGGTGACGAACGCGTACATGCTGCAGTTCTGCAAGTCGTCGAGCACGGGCTCGTGCCCCGCGATGGGCGAGTACCCGTCGGTGGGCGAGGGTGAGATTTCTCCTGCCGGCTGTCCCGAGGGCTTCCGCGGGTATGCGTACAGAGAGTGCCACAATGGTGTGCTGGGCGAGGTGAAGATGGCCAAGTGCGAGTACAAGGTGCCGGACCGCCTGCAGTACGAGAACAACAACAGGGTGTTCGCGATGGGCATTCCGTCGTGCCGGACCATCATCACGGAGTTTTCGATGCAGGAGGACACGCCACTGCCGGAGGGCTTCACGCTGAATCCGCAGACGGGAGAGATCACGGGCAAGGCGACGGCGGAAATGGAGGTGACGGACCTGGTGGTGGTGGACAAGAACCCGAAGGGTGTTAAGGTGGTGGTGATCTCGATCCACGTGAGGAAGGGTCCGTGCCCGTCGGAGGGTGTGCTCGAGAGCGTGGCTGTGTGCCAGTGCTCTGAACAGGGAAGCTACGTGGGCATGCAAAAGAGAGGATGCGTGCTGGGCGAGAAGGACGGCATGTGGGAGAAGGCATCCGGTAACTGTGTTTCTGTGATCGGCATTGTCATTCTGATTCTTGTGGTGATTGTGGTGCTAGTGGTGGTGAGAGGAACCCGCAAGACGAAGGTGGTGAAGAAGGCTGTGAAAGTGTTGCAGTGATGATTGGATGCAGTGTGGCGATGAAGGTGGCTGGCTACTAGAAGCGACTCAGTAGAAGAATTGAACGGTATTGCATGCTCAAAGGTGCAGTTGGAAAGTGTCACGATTGGAGTCTTTCGCAATTCAACAGTCTATCATTTGTTATTTGAAGCATCTCCTCCGTCGTGTATGAAACCGCTGAGAGTCCTGATGATTGGTTCAATCGCGCTCCTTTCCTTCTGCTTCTCAGGCTGGAGGTGCTCGAGTGTCATGGATAGGGACGGAAAGGTGCTGTTCTTCTCACTGCAGCATCCACCTCCATGTTTGTTCTCCAGTACATCACAACACTCATGACCTCCGGAATAGTCACCGGCTTCCATCCCAGATCACCATGACAAAACGCATTCATCATCAATCTCTCTCTTCCCCTTATCATCCGCCATACCTTCCAAAACCCTTATTACCCTTGCAACTCGCAGTGTTCCAAAAGCGCGAGAATGAACAAGGATCCAAAGTATTCCACACAGACTCTGTGCAAGATAACATCGACTCTTGGGGTCAACTACTATCCTGTTGTGTCATACCAGCAAGTAGCTGGATTCAGCACAACTCTCCTCAAGTCAGAGTAAAGAGAGGGGTTATTACTCATTTGCTTGCCCGGAATTCCAATCATTTCTTCATGTGCTTTTGAATCCGCACTCAATCCCATCGCACATGCAAGTACAATCCACTATACAAATAGTATCTTCCAATCAATCCAGAAACAACAATCTCCTGAAGAATCGCGTGAAAGGCAGGAATGTAGGGTTGAATCGACCCCTTTTCTCTTCTGAACACTCCAACGAAGCAGCAAAACCGTCGATCGGCTCGATTTGCTTCTAGGGTATTCATGATCTGGAGGGAGACCACTTCAACTGTTGTACCACTCCCCAAAAGGAGGTGCACACACCATCGAAGTGAAAGGAGTAGAAGACCAATCGATCCTCACACTTCTTCCCCTGAGGATACTTGTCAGTACTATTGTACCGCTGACGGTACTGACGATTGGCTTCGCTCCTCTGTTGTTCTGCATCTATGTTCTCCGAAGCAGATGCTGTGATGGCTTCTGCCCATTTACGCCACTGTTTATGGACTGTATCCACCATGAAGCAGGATTCCTTGCTGTGGACCATCTCTTGTGCGTAGTCATCAAACCCATCCTTATACAGCTTGCTGCACTCTTCCTAACGGCATTACTGGTCCGCTTTGCCATCAACTTCATGAACTGCTCCTTCATCTGCTTGTTGTAGGCGATTTCTGCCGGCTCGTCCTTGAATAGCATCAGTCCCGTACTCGGATCGTGCGACAGTATCTCCACGCGGGATTTGAGTACCGTTCTCTGATGCTTTTCCTCCGGATACGCTGCTTCAAGCTCCCGCCACAGATCACTGCTGACTGCCTCAGGGTTTGGGATTTCCTACATGTCAGTAATCATGTTCACTAGTACCCTTTCCAAGACGCTCAAACGGCTTTGATAGCGAGAGGAGATACTCTCCATCTTGTCCCGGATATGCTCTCTCGCGATCTTATTGGCCTTTTGCCACTGCTTCTTGTAGAAGGCCATTAACCGTCCTTTCACCTCATCCAAGCGCTTAACCCGGTTCTTGTTTGCCAAGGCCAGAGCCGCATTGGGAGAAGATAGTACTGCGCTGCATTTGCAGTGTCCACTAGAGTAGTAATGACGCCTATTCGTGAACACCGGTACTTGTGCAAACCATGATCGGCGTAGATCCGGTACTGGAGAAAGAAGGTGTTGCCCAAGGGTGATCCGGGTATATCCCTTCTCCACCGTTGGCTTGTGAAGGAGACTCCTCTGCGCCGCTGCCCCGCTTTGACGATCTCTTCCTCTGTCTTGTACCGCTCTTCTTCCTCCTTTCATGCTCCTCTTGCATTTCACAAACGTGAGGAATGCAAGAGTTCTCTTCTGTCGACATGATTATGGCATCCAGAAGGCTTCGCAAGAACACCTCCTCTGCGATGCTCGTGGGGTAGGCAGTTGGATGTCATCCCCTCGTCTCGTCCAGGAATCTGATCAACTCTTGGAGTGTCCTTAACTTCCGCCTTCCTTCTGGGTCGCAACTCTCGAGAAGCATCTTCACTGCCTTCTCATCTCCAGATGCCACGATGTTGAGGACCGCAGCATGCTCCTGGCGTTCAGCCGGTTCCATGGGGTCTCAAACGTAACCGTCCTGTTTCTGCTGTCTAGCTGTACATTGATACACGGGTAGCCCTTCCTGCAGAAGAAGTCATTTCGCCGTCCTTTCTCTGTGCATCTGCATAGTGTCCCGTCCATTGCGAACAGACCACCGGGAAAAGGCTTGCGAACACGACGGGTTTGCAAAAGCACTTGTTCCGCCTTTGGAGGGAAGGTTATTGCTTCGTCTCGTTGGAGCGCATGCAGACTTGGACCTCTTTTGGGGGAAACTGAATCACTTCGGAAGCATGTCTGCCAGGTCAGACACCTTATCCTTGTAACGCCAACAGCATATGTGATGGTCCCACTGATACTATGACGCTGAAGGCCAGTATCGTTTTCCTGCAGCAAGATGAGTGTTTGTTCAACAAAGGAGCATTCTATCATACAGAGCATACAAATAGGCTCATGAATCACAAAACGGCAAATTGACAATTCGATGTTTGTACAAATGGATTGTTGGGGTGTTCAAATGGAGTCAAAGTCAAGCCGGGAGAGAAACTGTTCAGAAATGGAAGCGATTTTGGTTGATGGGTTGTTTTCTCTTTAACCAAGTGAAATGAATGGTGTGTGGTGTTTCTAGTCATTTCTCTCAGTAACCACGAATCCCAAGAATTTGGGTATTCGTTGGTGGGGAATCTGTGGGAGCGCAATTGTCTCTTTTGGAAGACTATTTCAGAGAATATGAGTGATATGCTATGCATTCTAGAATGCATATCCCGTGGTTGATGAAAAGAGTATGTTGTTGTTTGAAAGAATTGTTGGATTCGTGAAGAAGGGAAGGGAGGTGCTGTTTTGTTGATTGCTTTCTTTGAAGAGTGATACTTTGTATACTGGACCGGTGAGTGCATTGATTTGAGAGAGGGAGCAACTGCGTTGCGTTTTCGACGTGTTCCAGCATTATCCTACTGCAATGGAGTCCTATATTCCAATTTCGTTTGAATGTGTGGCAACATTCGTGTTTGAATGCAAGATGCGCGTGATGAGCAGCCCGGCGTTGAACCACGTCTTCTCCTACACTATCTGGAACGAAAACATCCAGGACAGTCCTCTGTATATGGCGCAGCACGACTGCAACAATACCATGCACTCCTTCTACTGCACGCTGAACTACTGAATGATTCCCTTCGCAAGGCGCAGGAGTGTAGATTTTTCGACTCTACAACCACGATCGCTTCGGAGTGGACGCAAACCGCTATTGACGACTCCAACTGGAATGTTGCCGTTTCCGAGTCTGTCACGATGCAGCCGAGAGGCTCGCAGTACTTCCGCAAGCCGTTCAACGGCGTTGCAAACATGGCGGCTTACGAGATCCAGCTCAAGTTCATCACCTACATCAACGGCAAGGAGGTGTTCCGTGAGCACATGCCCGCCCCGGAGTCCGGCGTCATTATGCCCTCCACTCCGTCCTCCGGCAGTTTTGCCACCCCCGCTTTTCACGGCGTGATCCGTCCCGCCTCGGAGGTGTCTGCCGCGAGTCCCAACGTGCTGGCCGTGGAGCTGCACTTCTCTTCCTTAACGGCTGCACTTCTCTTCCTTAACGGCTGCACTTCTCTTCCGTAACGGCTGCACTTCTCTTCCGTAACGGCTGCACTTCTCTTCCTTAACGGCTGCACTTCTCCGCCCCACTGAGCACCCACGCCATCACCTTCGACGCCTACGTGACGGTAGTGGCCTCCTCCACCCCCTCCGCCGAGGGCGAGCCCTGCTTCATCTACCCCTACGCTGTGAGCATCGCCTCGCCGAAGGGCGACACGCCCGAGGCTATGTTCGACTTCAACAAGGAGAGCGTGCTGGAGGCGTCGCTGGAAGACTTCCCCATCATCGTGACGCTGCAGCCGAGCGGTCCGCGCCTCTTCCTGAACAGTCTGCGCGTGTGGCCCTCCGCCGAGCCCGCCGCCAGTGTGGGCGCCTTCTCGCTGGAGGGTCGTTCGGGCAGCAGCGCCTTCGCGCCGATCCTCTCCAGAGCGAACCTGCAGTACGAGGTGAATACATACCGACGCTTCCCCAGCTACTTCCACGCGGACGCCTACCAGACCTTCCGCCTGCATCTGACCTCCGTCGCCGGCGCGCCGTACTTCTTGCTCGTGGAGATGCAGCCGATGACCTGCAACACGCAGATGCCGACCACCATCCAGTTCAGTCCCTCCTCCTACTCCGTCTACGCCAACAACCAGCAACTCCGCATCGCTCCCGACGTGAACGAGTTCTCCGACTGCTCCATCCAGCCGGCGCTGCCCGCGGGACTGCATCTGGACGCGGCGAGCTGCGTGGTGAGCGGCAAGGCGACGGCGGCGCTGAGCAGCACCGTGTTCACCGTCACCTCGCAGATGAGCGGCCTGAGCATCTCGGGCACCTTCACGCTGGAGGTGCTGGCCTGCGCGGGCACGCTGCTGTCGGTGCTGCGCACGTACAAGGAGCTGGCGGCGGACGAGGCCTTCTCGCTGAGGGACGTGGCGACGCAGCAGGTGGTGCTGAGCGTGGCGCTGAACGGCGGGCAGAGCAACAACCAGGACTGGAGCGCGACGCTGTGCGTGACGAACGCGCGGTACGTGGTGAGCGTGAGCAGCGGCAGTCTGAACTGGTACGAGCAGTCCTTCCTGTTCGTGCGCGCCGGGCTGCTGGGCGAGGAGCAGGAGACGATCGCGCGCGTGCGCTACGAGATGCACCTGGGCCTGCCCGCGGAGCGCGAGATCAACGCGCAGTGGCCCGTCGCGCCGCAGAGCGCGTGGCAGTACAAGATGGGGAGCGTGGACGACGGCTGGCAGACGGATGCTGGCTGGGAGAGCGCTGTGATGAGCGCTTTCCCCGCATCTTCCAATCAAATCCAGCTGTACAAGAAGACGTTTAACGTGGCGTGGCGGGCTTCGTGGTGTCGCTGCGCTACATCTACGGCTGTGTGATCTATCTGAACAACATGGAGGTGTTCCGGAATGGTGTGAGTGGTGACTTGAGCTCCTCGTCGGTGGGTCTGAACGCCTACACGGATTTGCTGTACCGTCAGATTTCGTTGCCCGTGAAGACGATGGGTGTGGAGTCCGTGACCTATATACAGGAGGGAACGAACACCATCACCATCGCAATTGTGGCACAGACGGCTTCGCAAACCACCTCCGTGTTCGACTGCGCGGTGCGGCTGGCGCTGGGGGGCTCGCGCGTGTTCGACTACGCCGTGACCCACTCATTGATGGAGGGCTTCCCCGCGCTGCTGGCGAACTTCGACTCCTCCCGCTACATGGCGCAGAAGACGTGTGGCGAGAACTTCTGGACCCTCACCTTCGAGAACAACCGTCGCGAGTGGATTTCATCCGTGACGCTGTACCTGCAGTACACGCAGGGCGTGCGCCAGCCGAGACAGTTCGTGCTGAAGGCGCGCAACACGAATCTGGAGGCGTGGACGACGCTGAAGAATGTGACGGGCATGACATGGTCGCTGGTGGGCGAGCACAAGCGCATCTGGGTGGAGAACAACAAGCCCTTCAACCAGTACCGCTTCGAGAACTTTGGGACGGGCAATGAAGCGGTTTGCACTTGGAGAATCAGTGCCATCGATATAGCGATGGACCTAATCCCCGCGACCGTGCCCGAACTGACCTACTCAACGCCCATCGTGATAAACAAGGACGTGGAGATGGGTGAGGTGTACCCCAACTCGGAGTACTTCTTCGACTTTACCGTCACGCCCGCACTGCCCGCTGGCATTGTGATTGACTCCCTGACTGGAAAGATCTCCGGCACGGCGCGTTCGGAGATGCCCGCCACGACCTACTCCATCACCGCTAAGAAGGTGGGCGGCGGCTCTTCGACTGCCACGATCACGCTGTCCGTGGAGATTTGCACAGGCACGAAGGGTCTGATCACGCTGGTGGCGCGCACGGATAACTGGCCTCATGAGGGTTCGTACAAGCTGTATCAGGGCCGCGGCACGACCGGTCAGGTGATTCAGAGTACCAACGGCTTCAAGGTGACGAGTGGTCTGAACTACGGCGACTTCTGCGTGCCCTACGGCATCTACACGGTGGAGGTGCTAGACTCGCAGAAGTATGGTTGGAAGGGCCCCGCGGGCTGGTGGCTGACGGTGGACCAGGGTGCGATGATCATTGACGTGGGCCAGATGCCCTCGGGCGTGGCCTCTGTGTCCACCTCCTTCTCCTCTCTGATACCCTTCCAGATCAACTATTCGGACTGGAAGCTGTACAACAACGAGGGAGGGGTGGGAGAGAATTGGAAGGTGGTGGGCTTTGATGATGGAGAATGGCAGATGGCAAAAGCTGCGGCAATGAGCAACCACATGGCGACAACCGCCTATATCCGCCACGTGGTACAGGTGCCGTCGCTGAGGGACTATCACGTGCTGAACGTGCGTGTGAAGTACACGGGTGGTCTGGTAGTCTATTTCAATGGCAGACTCGTGGCGCGCTTCAACCTGGAGGATGCGTTTGATAAGAGCACGGAGGCCACGACGGTTCACGATGCTTCGGTGTTCTCCAAGTTCCACGTGATTCTCTTGACTGAAAATGCTATCACGGGAAAGAACGTGATGGCCTTCGAAGTGCACCGCGCTCCGGGCCAGTCTCCCATTGTGTTCGACGCGACCGGTGTGTTTGGCGTAAACGACTGTTCCGTGGTGGTGGGCACCTTCTCCATTGAAACGAGTGGCGTGACGAACTGCGAGAAGGAGGACTTGTTCGATTTGAACCCGACAATCTACGGTAAGCTGGCCAACGAGGTGGACTCGTACCTGGTGTGGACGGTGGAGAACCTGGAGGGCTCCAAGTTCAACAGTTTCGCCATGCATGTCGGTAACACCGTACTCTGGAGTGCTTTCTCCGTCTATACAAGCTACGAGGAGGACGAGGAGTACACGAGCGTACTGGCGGTTAACGAACACTTCATTTGGGAGAGAAGGCGTAGTGCCTGGGCCATTCCTGCCGGCATTGCTAGTTACACGCAGTTCCGCTACGCGATCGACGGTATTGCTTCGGAAGCCCAATATATCCACGCCATCGTGTTCCAGTACTGCAAGCCCTCCGGCTCCGGCACGTGCCGCGGCATTGGCAACTATCCTTCGGTGAGCGAGGGTCAGATCTCTCCCGCCAAGTGCGCTGAGGGTTTCCGCGGTTACTCGTACAGAAAGTGCGTCAACCGCAAGCTGGGCGAGGTGAAGAACGACGAGTGCGAGTACAAGCTGCCCGCGAGACTGGGATACGAGAACACCAACATGGAGTTCGTGATGAACACGCAGGTGAGCAGCGGCAGACCCAGCTACCGCAACATCATCACTCGCTTCTACATGCAGGAGAGCACGCCGCTGCCCGAGGGTCTGATGCTGAACGAGCAGACGGGCGAGATCACCGGCAAGCCCATTGCCATCATAGATACGACGGCGTTCACTGTGCGTGCCGAAAACCCGAAGGGCGAGACGTACGTGACGATCACGATTAACGTACGCAAGGGCTACTGCCCGTCGGAGGATGTGTTCGAGAGAACGGACGTGGGTGAGGTGGCTGTGTATGAGTGCGTCAAGCGGGGCAGATACGTGGGTACGCAGAAGAGAGTGTGTGTGTTAGGTGCGAAGGACGGCGAGTGGCAGAGGACGTCGGGCTTCTGCGTGCCTGTATTGGGGATTGTGCTGATTGTGGTGTGGGTGATCAATGCCATTGTTGGGATGGTAGTAATTATCATTGTTGTGGCAGTGTTCCTGCCCATGAGAGCACGCTTAACAAAGGCTGCGGGTGGTGTGAATGGCAAGAACATGGAGATGGTGAAGAAGGATCCTGTGACTAAGAATACGACGAAGGCTGTGACGGTTTAGTTGCGTTTGGGTCATGTTTGTTCTTCACTCGTCTTGTTGTCGGTCTTCGTTGTTGCTCGTCGGCTGTCAGTTGTCGTCGATCCTCGGTCGTTTTATCGGGCGTCGTCTGTTGTCGGTTTTCCCTCCCGTCCGTTCGGCATCCGAACTGTCGAGGGGCTCTCCCCCCAACAGCCTTCCACCACGGTCGTCCCGTCTGTCTTCTTCCACCTGCAGGGCTACTCACTGTCAGTCCGCTTTCATCCTCTCGGCTTCAGTTGACTCTTCCGACAACCGTTTGGGGTGTCTCGCCCGCGCCTCCCTTCGGTTTCCGCCTCTGGGTCCGCCCGTCGGCTTCCCTTCCTCGCCTTCGAGGCTCCTTTCTCCTCCTTGGCCTTCCCCAGACTTCTCGAGATTGCCTCGATCCCTACTCTTCACGTCATGCACTTCCTTTCCTTCCCCATTCTTTGTTTCTCACACAATCACACACACCCCTTCATCACAGGATCTACGCCAATTCTATCACTAACACACTCTATCACTCACACAAACTCAGTGGAGTGTATTACAGCGAAAACGGAGAGGTCACCTCAAACGCGATTCTGAACAGGGGCAAATCCTTCGATCGATTCTCGCTCCTCTTCTTCTCGCTCTTTCTCCATCCACACACACTATCTCTATCTCTCCTTTTCCCATTCTCTATTTCATTCCTTCCTCTCTCTCATTCTATTCTCATCTTCGCCATAGCGATGATTAGCCAATGTAACCCCTCCTCTGCCCATTCTATCTATTCCATGCTGTGTGTGACAGTACACTCGATTCAGTGCCACTCTCCATTCCTCCATCCCAACTCACTCCCTATACCCACCCTTTCATTCTCTCCATGGAATGGGTGTGGGATATGAAATGATTTGGTGATGAAACGAGAGAAAAGTGTGAGGATGAAGAAATCGTTTTTGGGATGGGGGAAAGAGACTCTCGTTTTCACTCGTGTATTCCGAGTTGTGTCCAATGTTGCTGATTTTGAATTGGTGGAATGGTGTATGTGTGAGAATGAGGTTGTGCGTGTTTTGAGGATGGTGGGATGTGAATGCAGGGTTATGTCTGTGCTGGTCGATTGTGTGATGGTGGTTGTGAATGTTCGTGTGAAGGGAGTTGTTTAGGCCATTTCCGAGGGCATGGATCGGCGTTGGTGTTGATCTTCTCTGTTCTGTGGCCATCGATATCGTGTTGAATAGAGGACTGTCCTGCTTGCTGTACCGCGTGTTCTATGGGCTGTTTGAAGGGTGTGTTGTGGAAGGGGTACGGGTATGTCTCTGCTGCTGTTCTGAGTTGAAGGAAGGGTTGATCCTGTGCGTTCTGTGCGATTGTTATGAGAAGGAGGGAGTGATTGCCGATTTCACTGGTATGGGTGGAGTGGATGATGAATCCAGAGCGCTGTTCGCTATGCTATCTCCATCCATGCTGCTGTATCCTCTTCTCCGTGCGAGATTGGTGTCCATGAGTGACTCCTGGGTGTTGCTCTCTTCCATCTCATGAGTGCGTGTCATGCTGTGTCGCTCTCTTCCATCTCATGAGTGCGTGTCATGCTGTGTCGCTCTCTTCCATCTCATGAGTGCGTGTCCTGCCGTGCTGACTACTTCGTGTATTGTTATGTGGAGAGTGTGCGTGCTGTGGAGACGACGTGCGTGCCATGAAGACGAGATGGAGAGTGCATCTACTCATCAACTGCTCTCTAGTGTGTGCATGTGTTATGAAGACAACGTGGAGAGTGCGTCTGCTATGAAGACGAGATGGAGAGCCTGCCTCATGGAATGTCGACGAGGAGGGGTCGCATAGCGCTCAGAGTGTGTTGTACGGGCGTCTTTGCTATCCCCCATGATGATGGTGTGAAAAGCCCAGAATGGCCAGAATCGCAAAATGGCACATGTACATTCATGGAAACGCGTTTTGGGCACTTTGGCCCATTCGATTCTATATTCCTTCTTCTATCGATGGGGAGTGGGAGAGTGTCCAATGCCTCCTCCTGACCGTGATCGTGATGGGAGTGTTTTGGGAAGGGATGGTATTGGGGATGAGTTCAGAGGACGGAGACGATGTCGGTGTATTGGGTTATGTGTTGGAATTCGTTGATGACTGGAATGAGCAAGTGTTGCATGTGAAGGGTGGAATGGATGTGGAGGGGATGGAGGATGTGAATGAGCATAGAATTGGGTTGTTTGTTGAAAACGAGAGTGAGCCTATGGCGGTTGAAAGTGTGTTGATGGAGAGCAGAGGATGGGAGAAGAAGAGTGGAGGAGTGGTGTGTGGATTTGAGTGATTGTGTGAATGGAGAGAAGAAGGAGGGGTAAGAGGCCGTGTATGGAATGGTTGGAGTGTGTCCAGCATGTGGTTCGAAAATGGGTTGTTGGTGAAAAATGAGTTTGGCATAGGGGGAAAAGTGTTGAAGGCCTTCATAAGGGTATTTGAAAAGGATGGCTAGTAGGTGCATTGGATTGTTTGGATAGTGAATAGATGGATGGCGGTTAGGAGAGGGACTGGCTGGAGGTGAAGAGCGAATGGAGAGACTGCGTTGGTGTATGTGAAGCGGAGTGTTGCATGGATGAAGAGAAGGTGATGTGAATTGGATGGAATGTAGAGAAGGGGTGTAGAGTTGGTAATTGGGGAGTAGGTGTGTTTGTGTGAGTGGATTTGTAGAGTGGATGAGAAGAGGATGGGTGATGGAATGGAGGAGTGGCTGGATTGAAGAGTGGATTGTTGCGGTTCGAGAAGGGTATGGAGGGTAGGAGTATGCGGGATGGATTGTAGATGTGAAATGAAGTGCATGTGGAGAAGATTGAAATTGGCGATAGTTTGTCTCCATGCCTATGGTGATGAGAGAACGCGATTTGGGATATGGGTTTGTATGGAGAGGAAATGAGATATTAGAGGGTTTGGGATGGATGCGAGTGGAATAGGGTGCGTGTGGAGTGCATTCGAGTGAGGGTTATTGCGGAATGGATTCGGGAGGATGGTTATGAATGCGTGATGGGATGGCAGGTGGTTTAGAGGATGAAGGTGCGTGCTTGCTGGTTGAAGAAGGATGGTTGCTGCATTGGAGGCGTGTGATTGCTGAATGAAGACGGACGGTTGTGTGGAAGGGTATTGGGAAGTGATGAGAGGGAGTGATGCGCGATTGCGAGCAATTGCGAGCAATTGGCGTTGAATGGTTGTAGATGTGAATAGTTTATGAGGAGAGTGTTTGTTATAGAGAGGGTGTAAGAGTTGGGTTAGGCTGATGGACAGAAAAGAGTTGGGTGGAAGGAAAAGAAACGGAATTGGAATGGGTTGGATAGGAGCATTGCGATAATTGTGTAGAAGAGGAGCGAGAGGCGTTGGTTGGTGGAAGTGTTGGTAGTCCTGTTTGGTGTTAAGGATTAACAATTGTGGAATGAAGGATGTTGAACGCGCATAACGGAATTGAAGAAACGTGTTAGGACGTGGAATCCACTCCAGTCCCTGTCTATCCCATCGTTGAAGGTTTCATTGGTTGAGGATATTGATGATTAGAATAGTGGCTATGGGCAGATGCGTTTGTGGACTCGAGGTTGTTGGAATCGCGTGTTATTCGTTTCCTGGTGTTTTATGGCTGGGGAATGCATGTGTTGGGGACTCTTATTGGGATTCGCATGAGATGGAGTATGCGCGTTCTGCGATGGGTAAAGCAGAGTCTGTGTTCCTTGTTGGTGTTGATTGTCGGTTGGGAAGATGGAGAGCGAGAGAGTGCTTGATTAGTGGAAGGGATCTGTTGGTGTTATGCGAATCGCGTGTGAGTGCGGTTGTGGAGGTGCGCTATGTTGCCGGCTGAGGTGTGCCGTGTCGCTGGTCATCCTGTTGAGGTGCGCTGTCTCTCTTCTGAGGTGTGCCGCGCTGACTGTGCTGCTGAGTCGCACCGTCTCTCTGGCCGTCCTGTTGAAATCGCGCCGTCTCGTTGACCATCGCGTGGTCGGGTACCGTCTCACTGGCCACGTTATGCAGTCACGCCATGTCATTGGTCATCCTGTGGAGATGCACCGTCTTGCTGACCACTCTGTGGAGGTGCTCTGTCTCCTCGCCCTTCTTGTGGAGATGCACCGTCTCGCTGACTGTGCTGTAAAGGTGCCCCATTCCGCTGACCACTCTGTGGAGGCGTATCATCTCGTTGGTCATCCTGTGAAGGTGCTGTGGAGGTGTGCCGTCTTGCTGACCATCCTGTGGAGGTGCGCTGTCTTGCTGCTGAGGTTCTCCGTCTTGTCCCCCCTTCTGTGGAGTTGCGCCGTGCCGCTAACTGTGATGTTCCGTGCCTCCCTCTTGGCGTCAGGGTCCTTCGATTTCGGTGTGGATTGCTGTTGGGTCCTTGTTAGTCATGACGGGTTGCTCACTGGGTGGTTCGATGGAATGAGAGGCAGCATGGGTGATGGAGTCTTGTGGCGCTGTGCTGTGCCGTGCAGTGCCGTGCAGTGCCGTGCAGTGCCGTGCAGTGCCGTGCTGTGCCGTGCTGTGCCGTGCAGTGCCGTGCAGTGCCGTGCAGTGCCGTGCAGTGCCGTGCAGTGCCGTGCTGTGCCGTGCAGTGCCGTGCAGTGCCGTGCAGTGCCGTGCAATACGCAGAGACAGATCGCGATTGAGAAGGATGGCGAGACAAGACGCTCAGTCTCGAATGAGAAACGACGAATGGAATGAGAGGCGTATGTAGAAGTGGTTACTAGGTTGTTGAAGAGTATCTGGCGATGCACCCCCACCTATGGAACGGAGAGCAGGAATGAGAAGGACAGCCTATGTGAAACATAATGAAGAAGAGAATGGCGAGAGTTGTTGGAGGTCAGTGTAATGGAGAGAGAAGCGAGAGTGTGGAATGGGTATAGCAGAATAACAGAAATAGATTGGAATGATTGTTTGTTACAAAGAAGTGACTGGAGACTGATGATCACGCTGGGTTGGAGAGAGGTCAGAAATGGATTGGGCATCAAACATCAAATCGGAATGGAGGTGGAATGGAAAGAATGGAATGGAGTGTAGGAGGTGACAATGGAATGTGTAAAAGAAATGGGATTAGGAGGAGGCAGAGAAATGGAAATTGAAGGGAGGAAGTGATGGTGGGTGGACTGGTCAGATTGTGCTTGCCTCTCGTCTGCCAGAATGGGATCTGCAATGGTATCGACTTCCAAAAGCAGAATTGAATGCTAGAATGCGTGTTTATGCCTCTGCCTCTCCGTTTCGTTCCTCGAACGAGTTGTCTGTCCAGTGCATATCTACTAAGTGTTTATGAAGATTGCGATTGGTTCTGCATGGCATGGAGAGCAGGGAGTGGGAATCGCTGTTGTTTCCCTTCCTGTGTTGGATTTGAAATGGGCATGCATTGCATAATTGATTCCTCTTCTGGGTCGCTTCGCCGTTCACTCTGTGTTTCCTTCGTGGTTGTGTGCGAGGACTGCGTTGTCTCTCTGTTGTGTTGGGTGAGGAGTGTGTGTTTTCCGTCCTGTCTTGCACTTCGAGTCTGTCCGTGTGTTCTTGGTTGTTCGCGTTGTTCCTTTCCTGGTGCTTGTCTTCCGCATGTTTCTGTCAACGTCTGCTGTGCATGTGCTGTGCATGTGCTGTGCCTGTGCAGTGCATCGGCAATTCACCAGCAATTCACCTATTGTGCATCTTCAGTGCGTGCCCTTTCCAACAAACGCCTCTCAAATCAACACTTCTTGGTATTCCACTCGCATCTTCCTCATTCGGAGTTCCTGCAGCCAGGTGGTGACGAAGTGGTGTCTCTTGTTGCTGGTGTTCTGCAGAAAGGTGGCCAGCGCCGTGGTGGCCGTCATCATCCGTTCCCTCTCCCTCTTCAAATCACCCACCCTCTCCGTTTCGTCGCCGGCGATGGTGAAGAAGAGTTGGTCGAAGATAGATGTGGAGCATGGCGGCGGTCTGGTTGGCATGTGGTGAGCGCACGCTGTCCATGAGAGGAGGCGCGGCGGTGGAGAGCGTGTTGAGAGCACAGTACTGTTCCTCGAGGGTGGGGGTGTAGTAGTCGTGCTTCCTGTGGTGTCATCGTGCTCTCACAGTGTTTGCAGTGCTTGCAGTGCTTGCAGTGCTTGCACCTGCTGGAGGAGCTTCTCCTCGACTCCCTCCGCGGCGGCGATGGTGGTTAGCATGACCTGCCGCTCGGCGTGGTAGGCGGGGCAGAAGAGGGTGTGGTGCTCGATGGTCCCCGTGCCGTCGTCCCGGCGGGAGGGACACTTCCAGGAGAGGTTCTCCTTACCGGTCCAGAGGTGGTTGGGCAGCATCCAAGTGGCATCCAAGTGGCATCCAAATGGCATCCAAATGGCATCCAAGTGGCATCCAAGTGGCATCCAAGTGGCATCCAAGTGGCATCCAAGTGGCATCCAAGTGGCATCCAAGTGGCATCCAAGTGGCATCCAAGTGGCATCCAAGTGGCACCCAAGTGTACGTGCGCATGCGGAGGAGGACGCTGAAGCCGCGCGCGAGTTCGGGATGGTGGTAGCATGCATCGAGGTAGCAGCGATTCCAGGACTTGCCGTTGAGGTTGAGGGTTGAGCGCCTTGGCGTTGCTGGCGTTGCTGGCGAGGAGAGTGCCGTTGCTCTTTTGGTGCTGCTTGGTGATGCAGAAGATGGAGTCGTGAAGGCCTGCAACGATGGCTGTCAGTGGTGCCAGTGAGAAGAAGACAGCTGCGAAGATGCCTGTTGGAGGAAGAGGGAGAAGAAGATGTGGATAGGGAGAGGTGTTGGTATGTACAGGAATGGTTGTTTGTTGGAAGAAAGGAAAGCGAAAGGAATGGAGAGAAGAGGCGTGAGGGAGAGTGCCAATGGGCTAGCTATGAAGTACCAAATGGGAATAGAAGTGGAAGGGAACGAAAAAGGGGAGGAGAGGAGAATTGTCGAGGCATTGTGTCGGACCGATCGGTTTAGCCCATATACGTCTGTGATTGTCAGCCCCAGCCCAAGCCCAGAAAGTGGTTTAGAAGGGAGAAGTGAATGAAAGTGAATGGTTGGAGTGTAGTGCTAATGAATAGATGGTGATGTGGATGGAGAGATGTAGTGTTGAAGCGCTCTGTTGGTGATGCGGAACGGACGTGTGACTCTAAGCATCCCTGATGAGTGTATAGAATATAGTACCCGTGGATGAAGTTGAAAGTGGGATGGAGTGGAGTAGAGTGGAGATTGTTGCCGTCACAGGATGCTGCGAATCTGTGAATGGAATCTTGTTGTGTGTAAATACTAGAGTGTGTGAATGCAATAGCGAAGGCGTTGCGTGAGGGATGAGGAGGAAAGAGCGGATCAGAAAGCCATCGAGTGCAAATTCGCGTATACCGACCTGTGCTCATTACAAATTCAATGGGGATTGGAGTGGGAGTTTGTAGCGCGTTGGTTGGCGTTGCAATCCTGTGTATCTCTTGTGGATGATAGAGAGATTGAAATGGCAGGAGAGCCACGCGAATGCTGCTGATCATGGTGATCGCGTCCAATCCGTGTGAAATCGCGTGTATTCCATAAGCCATAGGTGGTCTATCTGTGTGCATTTCCTGAAAGTGCATCTCTTCCTCCTCCCTGTGAATCACGCTTGTGAAACCTGCAATCCTTGTAAAGCAGAGTAATTGCTGTTGACAGCAATCTCCACAAGCCTCTCGAAGCGACGATGGCAGAGTCGTCTCGCTAACCATCCTGTGGAGTCGCGCCATCTCGTTGGCCATCCTGCTGAGGTGTGCCATGTCGCTGAAGAGGTGTTCCGTCTCCCTGCTCATCCTGTGGAGGTGCGCCATGTCGCTGATCATTCTGTGGAGGTGCGCCGTCTCCCTGCGGAGGTGCGCCGTCTCCCTGCGGAGGTGTGCCATCTCCCTGCGGAGGTGTGCCATCTCCCTGATCACCGTGCTGAGATTCGCCATGTCGCTGATCACCGTGCTGAGATTCGCCATGTCGCTGATCATCGTGTTGAGATTCGCCATGTCGCTGGCCGTGCTGCTGAGGTGTGCCGTCTCGCTGACCGTACTATGGAGGTGCCCGTCTTGCTGCCGAGGTGCGCCGACTCACTGTTGAGATGCGCCGTCTCGCTGACTATCTCGCTGACTTCGCTGCTGATGTGGGTTCATCCTGTCTATATTCCTTCGGTACTGTGTCCATGTATTCCTTCTTCCTGTTTGCTTTCACACGCCAATTGGAATCGCCGTTCACATGTCATCAAATCGTCTCGAATGGATCCCTTCAAGCAACTAGGGTGCAGAGCAGTGCAGTAGCAACACCAAATGGAAGAATGCGAATTGGAGAGGATGGGGGAGTCCCAGAACGCAAAGTGCACACGCAATCTCTGCAGTGAATCAACACCTCTCTTTCCCGCCATTCATTGCCTTGCTTCCCTCTTGGTCTCGCGGCTTCTATACTGTAATTCGTTCCCTTTGTGACTCATGAGTAGAGGAACTGGATTTGTAGGGTTTGTGAAGACATCGCACTTGCGGCATCCCGAGGTGTAATGCTTCCGGTTGGTGATGTGCTGAGGTATTATAGATAGAATCCCCTGTGTTTTGGGTTCCTCTCCTACACCGTTGGTAATGTACCTGCGTGCTTTTCATTGGCTCCTATCTTGGTTGGTTTTGGTTGTTAGGGGTAACGCATAGAACAGAGCGCTATTCAGATTGCTGTTTAGAGAGTGTTTCGGTTAAGCGCGTAGCCCGCCTTGCTCCACTGGTTTGTTCCTGGGTTTGAATGGGATGGGCACTATGTGCTTGTGCTTGTGGAGGGTTGCGCGTATGTCTGTTGCTGATGGTTCGGCACTGCTGTCTGCGAGGCTTCGCGAGGCTTGGGCGTGCGTGGAACTAGATGGACTTGATCGGTGCGAGGTTGTGATGCGAGGAAGTTGGAGCTTGCGTGGCGGTTCCGTTCCTGTGGTGATTGGAGTGTGTGGGTGTGGTGTGAGAGCGTGCCGTTCATCTGGTGGAGTAAAGGTTGTTGGTCCCGTCTGTTCGAGTCATGATTGCTGGCCCGTCGCTGTTCTGTCTTCTCGACTCGTGGTCACTGGCCCGTTGCTGCTCTGCCGTTGCTCTACTGTTGGTCTGCTCGGGTCAGGGTCGCTGGTCCATCGCTCGTCCTGTCACTGGTTCGTCACTGCTCTGTTGCTTCTTTGTCTGATCGCCCATCGTTGCTCTGCCGCTTGTCTTTCACCGGTCCGTCACTCGTCTGCTGTTCGTTCATCGCTCGTCCGCCTGTTGCTCTGCCGTTGCTCTGTCTGCTTGGCCGTTGCTTTCCTGTCACTCGTATGTCACCGGTCTGTCCGCTCGAGCCATGGTCACTGGTTCGTGGCTCATCCGTGGCTGGCCCGTCTGTTCGTCCTTCTGCTTGCTCGTCCCTGGCTTGTCTGTTGCTGGTTTCTCTGTTCGAGTCATGGTCACTGGTGCCGTCACTACTTTGTCTGCTCATACGCTGCTGATCCGTGGTTCGTCACTCGTCCATCTGTTCGGGTCAGGGTCGCTGGCCCATCGGCTCGTCTATCTGCTTGGGTCATGGCCGCTGGTCCTTCACTCATCCGTCTGTTTGTCCATCACTGCTCTGTCTGCTCGGGTCGTGGTCGTTGGTCCGTCTGCTCGGGTCGTGGTCGTTGGTCCGTCTGCTCGGGTCGTGGTCGTTGGTCCGTCTGCTCGGGTCGTGGTCGCTGGTCCGTCTGCTCGGGTCGTGGTCGTTGGTCCTGCCGCTGGTCAGGGTCGCTGGTCCGTCTGCTCGGGTCGTGGTCGTTGGTCCTGCCGCTGGTCAGGGTCGCTGGTCAGGGTCGCTGGTCAGAGTCGCTGATCGTGCATCGCTCGTCCGCCTGTTCCTCTTTCTGCTGGTCCGTTGCTGTTCTGCTGCTCGTTACTCGTCCATCTGTTCGGGTCATGGTCGCTCGTCTGTATACCTGACTCGTGGTCACTGACTTGCTCTACTGTTGGTCTGTCACTCCTGCATCGTTGGTGTGTCGCTGACCTGTCTGCTCGTCTGCCTCTGGCCCGTCATTGACGTATCGTTGGTCTGTCTGCTTGTCCTTCACTGGCCTGTCGCTTTCCTGTCACTCGTCCGTCTGCTCGACTCATGGTCGGTCGTCCATCATCTCGTCTGTCGCTGGCCCGTCTACTCGTCCATTGCTGCTCTGTCACTGGTCTGTCACTGGTCTGTCACTGGTCTGTCACTGGTCTGTCACTGGTCTGTCTGCTCGACTCATTTGTCGCTGATGTTAGGGTCTGCCTGTTTGTGCATCACTGATCCGTCTGCTCGAGCCGTGGTCGTTCGTCTGTCTGCTCGAGTCGTGATCGCTGGTCTACCACTGGTCTACCACTGGTCTACCGTTGGTCTTTCTGCTCGAGTCATGGTCGCTGGTCAGGGTCGCTGATCGTGCATCGCTCGTCTGCCTGTTCCTCTTTCTGCTGGTCTGTCACTGGTCTGTCACTGGTCTGTCACTGCTCGTTGGTCTGGTCTGTTGCTCGTCCGTCGTTGGCCATGGCCGTCGATCTGCCTGTTGCTCTGCCTGTTGCTCTGCCTGTTGCTCTGCCGCTGATGCATCGCTCGTCTGCCTGTTTGTGCATCACTGACTTGTCTGCTCGTCTGCCGCTGGTCCATCGCTGACTTGTCTGCTCGAGTCGTGGTCGTTGGTCCGTCTGCTCGAGTCATGGTCGCTGGTCATTCACTACCCCGTCTGCTCATACGCTGCTGATCCGTGGTTCGTCCGTCACTCGTCCATCTGTTCGGATCAGGGTCGCTCGTCCATCGGCTCGTCCATCGCTGCTCTGTCGTTGCTCCGCTGTTCGTCTGTCGCTGGTCCATTGTTGATCCATCACTGGTCCATTGTTGATCCATCACTGGTCCATCACTGGTCCATCACTGGTCCATCACTGGTCCATCACTGCTCTGTCTGCTCGTCCGTTGCTTTCCTGTCATTCGTCTGTCTGCTCGTCCGTCGCTGGTCCGTCTACTGGAGTCGTGGTCACTGGCCCGTCGCTGGTTTGTCTGCTCCTCCATCGCTCGTCTGCCTGTACCTCTCCGTTGGTCTGTCGCTGGTCCGTCGCTGATCCGTGGCTGATCTGGCTACTCGAGTCGTGGTCACTGGTCCGTGGGTCGTACATCACTCGTCCGTCTACTCGAGTCGTCTCTGTCCTGTCACTCGGCTCCACGAGGCACTGTTTCACTTCTGTTCGACTGTTCGACTCCACACTCCGCTCTTCTTGATTCGACTCCGTTCGGCACCCCGTTCGGGTCCACTCGTCTTGACCTCGCTGGACTCAGCGATGTCTGCATTCTGCTCTACTGCTCGGCTGCTCGACTCTACTCGACTCGCCCTGCGCGCATTCCTATTCTATCTGTTGGTTGCGTTTGGCCGCCACGCTCTTCACACACACTCTGTCCCACGCGTGGTGTCCCGTCACTCTGTTATCACTCACTTGTTGTCCCACAGTTGTAGTCACCGTCGTTGCTGCCTCGTGTGGTCGAGCGCGTGATTCCATGGATTCCGTTGGTGCTGTTGCGAGGTGCGTCGTTGCTGCCCGTCTACCGCCTTCTATCATCTCAGTCACTGTTCAGCATCGCATTACAGTGCAATGCAGTGCAATGCAGTGCACTGTACAGCACCGCAGTGCATTGCACAGGCGCATTCAACAGATGGTTTCTGTGTCGTAGTCTCGTCCTTCTGGAGTCCTTCTGGAGTCCTTCTGGAGTCCTTCTGGAGTCCTTCTGGAGTCCTTCTGGAGTCCTTCTGGAGTCCTTCTAGCGTCGTAGTGGTTCGTAGGATGGCGATTGGTGCGTCACGCGTGTTTCGTCATGAAGGGTGTATGCGCGTGGGTAGAGAATGGAACCTGAGGCTTCGCAGACAGTTTCCTTGGCTCTTGTGAAGGAGAGTGTTTGTGAGTGAAGGGTTGAAATGGGTATGGAGTGTTTGTTTTGAGACGAGTGAATGGAGAAGGGATGGATTGGACTGTGTGATGATGAAGGGAATGAAAAGGAGGAGAGTAGAAATGGGTAGGAAAAGGTGTCGGTCGCATAGGATTAACCAAGATCTATTTCCACAAGTCCAGAAAAGTAAAAAGAGGTGAAAAGAGAGAAGGTGTGGTTATGAGAGTGGAAGGATGAAGAGTAGATGGCGGGTTGGATGAAATGATATAGTGGTGAAGCGCGCTGTTGGCGATTCGGAACGGAAATGTGACTCTAAGCACCTCTGATGATTGTGTAGATTGTAGTACGCATTGATGTAGTTGAAAGTGGAATGGAGTGGAGTAGAGTGGAGATTGCTACCGTCCCATGATTCTGCGAATCTGTGAATAGAATGTTGTTGGGTGTAAATCATAGTGTGTGTGAATGCAATAGCGAAGGCGTTGCGTGAGGGATGAGGAGGAAAGAGCGGATCAGAAAGCCATCGAGTGTGAATTCGCGTATACCGACCTGTGCTCATTACAAATTCAATGGGGATTGGATTTGCAAATGAACCGCGTTGGTTGGCGTTGCAATGCATTGCAATGCATTGCATTCTTCTCTATCGGTTGTACCTAATGATGAGATTGAAATGGGAGCAGAGCCACGCGAATGCTGCTGATCGTGGTGATCGCGTCCAATCCGTGTGAAATCGCGTGTATTCCATAAGCCATAGGTGGTCTATCTGTGTACATTTCCTGGGAGTGCATCTCTTCCTCCTCCCTGTGAATCGCGCTTGTGAAACTTGTTGAACAAACAGATCAGTGGCTGTTGACAACAATCTCGACGAACCTCTCGAGGCGACGATGGTAGTGTCGTCTGGTCTCCGCGTCGACGGGTACGGTGTCCGGTTTGTAGCAGTGGGTCGTGAAGTGGAAGAGCCGTCGGCCGTCGTCGGTGCGTCTGAAGAGCGCATGGTAGAAGGTCGGGTTGCGGGAAGCATTGGTGAACTCCTCCAGCGGGTAGTTGGAGGCCACCACGAGCCATTCGGGTTTGGCCCGGATGCTGTGACGCTTCAGTTCGGCGATGAAGGGGTACGTGTCCGCCCAGACCTTCACCTCCTACTCGAGCTCGCGGAACCGTTGCACACCGGGATCATCGGGGCTGGCCACAGGCTGGCCACGGTAGCCGTCCCACCAGCGGTTCACGGGCTTCATGTAGAATGGAAGGCCGTTGCCTGATCCGTAGGATCCGTAGAGCGCCATCACGAAGTCGCGGGCAATGCTCGTCTTGCCGCAGCTAGGGGGTCGGTGCACGAAGATCAGCCTTCAGTGGCTAAGCGCGGCTTCCTCCTTACCGGTGTCGCGGACATGCTGTGCCGTCGTGTCGCGGACATGCTGTGCCGTCGTGTCACGGACATGCTCCGACCCTGTCTCCTCGTCGTCGTGGTGGGTCTCCTCGGCATTCTCCTTCATCACGTGCTCGTTCACAGCAGGCTGCGGCACGTGGGACATTCTCCACGAAGACGCCGTCGTGCAGACTCCGAAGAGAGCAAGTCAACAATCTGCTCTTCACCCAAATACGCCTTCCATACGTTCTCAAAGACGGTTAGGATACTTGTTTGTTTCCTAATTCAAGATTCACACAATAAAGGTGAGTTGTTGTCCTCGCATTCGCGCTCCCGAAATGCAGCAAATCCACGAACAGAAGAGAATCCGAAGCCTGCAACAAATCGAAGCGATTTTCATCCAGACAAAATGCACACATTCACGCAAGATCCCAGATTACAATTTCTCGATTTGGATTCCTCCCATTACGAGGGTTGATTCGACGCGTTACGCGACCTGGATTCTTACCTGCTCGCATCGCTGTCATGGGGATGCACTTCGCATGTCTTATGCGATGAACAATCATGACGTAATTGCATTCCTCCATTTCGTTCACGGTTAGACCCTGAGTGTATTGTTTTCGTCTTCCTGTCTACCTCGCACCACCATTCCATGTCCTCTGCACGTTGTCCATTTCACACGATCCGGGAACCTCTTGCCGGCTGATTCCCGAGAGTGTCTTCGCGAGGCCGTCCGATCAGCACGGAATCGCACTCCTCCTAATTCCAGAATGCTACAAATTTGATTCACCACTCAGTCCCTCTGCATAATTCCCGGGACAACCCTTCCATCGTGCCTTCCTCAGTTCTGCATGCGCGGAGCGAAGGAGGCTATTGGCTATGATTGTGAAGGGTTACAGAGTGGAGAGTATGGCTGCGCAGTGCATACGTGTGGTGCTTGTGCGATGTCTGTGATGAGTGAAGAGGAGGTTTCAAGAAGGTTATCTTGTGAAGGGTTATTATATGCTCATTGTATGAGTACGAGATCGAAATGATTGAGTGGTGCTTGCGTGATGTCGATGATGCGTAGAGAAGAGGCTTCAAGAGTGAAATTGCATGAGGTGATGCTGTAACCTCTGTGTGTGAGTACGAGATCGTGATCACTGGGTGCTGATTGCGTACTGATTGCTGCTGTCGACGACGAGTGAAGAAGAGGCTTTGACATGGCTACTGTGTGAAGGATTGTCCTACTCTTATTGTGTGAGTGGGAGATCGAGATGACTGCATGCCGATTGCGTACTGATTGCTGCTGTCGATGACGAGTGAAGAAGAGGCTTCGGGAATGAAGTTGCATGAGGTGTTGTTTGCTCCATGTCTGTCTGCTCGTCCGTTGCTTTCCTGTCACCGGTCCATCGCTCGTGCGTCTGCTCGTGCGTCTGTCACTGGTCTGTTGCTGGTCTGTCACTGGTCTGTTGCTGGTCTGTTGCTGGTCTGTTGCTGGTCTGTCACTGGTCTGCTCGGGTCATGGCCGTTGGTCATGGTCGCTGATCGTGCATCCCTCGTGCATCGCTCGTGCGTCACTCGTCTGCCTGTTCCTCTTTCTGCTGGTCTGCTGCTCGTCCGTCGTTGGCCATGGCCGTTGCTCTGCCTGTTGCTCTCCCGTTGCTCCGCCTGCTTGTCTGTCTGTTGGCCCGTCGCTTTCCTGTCACTCGTCTGTCTGCTCGCTCGTCGCTGCTCGTCCGTCGCTGATGTATCGTTGGTCTGCCTGCTTGTCCATCACTGGCTGTCGCTGTCCTGTACCTGTTCAGGGTCACCGGTTCATCGCTCATCCATCTGTTCGTGCATCGCTCGTGCGTCTGTCACTCGTGCGTCTGTCACTGGTCTGCTCGTGCGTCTGTCGCTCGTGCGTCTGTCACTCGTCTGTCACTCGTCCGTCTGTCACTCGTCCGTCTGCTCGTGCATCGCTCGTCCGTCTGCTCGTGCATCGCTCGTCCGTCTGCTCGTGCATCGCTCGTGCGTCTGTCACTCGTCTGTCACTCGTCTGTCACTCGTCCGTCTGCTCGTGCGTCTGTCACTCGTCCGTCTGCTCGTGCGTCTGTCACTCGTCCGTCCGCTCGAGTCAGGTTTGCTTGTCGCTGATCCGTCACTCCTCTCTCTCACGAGTCTGTCTGTTCGTTCGTCGTTGGTCTGTTTCCTCGTCCATCTGCTCGGGTCGTGGTCGCTGCCCCGTGGTTTGCCACTCGTCTTTCACCGATCCGTCGTTGGTCATGGCCGCTCGTGCATCTGCTCGTTCGTCGCGCGTTGCTCTGCCCGTTGCTTTCCTGTCTGCTGTTCTGTCACCAGTCTGTCTGCTGTTCTGTCACCAGTCTGTCTGCTCGGGTCATGGTCGCTGGTTCGTCGTTCGTCCATCTGCTGCCCGTCGCTGCTCCGTCTACTGGAGTCGTGGTAACTGGCCTGTCCCTGGTTTGTCTGCTCGCTCGTCGCTCGTGCGTCTGATCGGGTCATGGTCGCTGGCTTGCTCATCCGTGGCTGGTCTGCTGTTCGTGCGTCATTGGCCATGGTCGTCGATCTGCTACTCATGTACCGCTTGTCTGTCTCCTCGTCTTTCCTGCCGCTCGTTTGCCTGTTGCTCTGCCATTGGTCCGCCGTTGCTCTGTCTGCTGGTCCGTCTGCTGGTCTGGTTGAGTCATGGGTTAGAGTGTCGTTGGTTCATCGCTGGTCCATCTGCTCGTGCATCGTTGGTCTATCTGCTACTCTGCCGGTAGTCTGTCTGCTCGCTCGTCACTCGTCCATCCGTTCGGGTCATGTCACTCGTGCGTCTGCTCGAGTCGTGGTCGCTCGTCTGTCTGTTCGGGTCGTGGTCACTGGCTTGCTCGTCCTTCTGCTGGTCTGCTGTTCGTGCGTCGTTGGCCATGGTCGTCGATCTGTCATTCGTACATCGCTCGTGCGTCTGCTTGACTCGTCATTGGTGTGTCGTTGGTGTGTCGTTGGTGTGTCACTGACCTGTCACTGACCTGTCACTGACCTGTCTGTTTGTCTGCCTCTGGCCCGTCGCTGTCCTATACCTGTTCATGGTCACTGATCCGTGGCTGATCCGTGGCTGATCCGTGGCTGATCCGTGGCTGATCCGTGGCTGATCCGTGGCTGATCTGTCTACTCAAGTCGTCGCTGTCCTGTCACTCGACTCCACGAGGTACTGTTTCGCTTCTGTTCGACTGTTCGGTTCTACTCTCCGCGAGGCACGGCTGTTCGGTTCTACACTCGGCTGCTCTACTGCTCCACTCGACTCGCCCTGCGCGCATTCCGATTTCTATCTGTTGGTTGTGTTTGGCCGTTAGGGTGATCACACACTCTGTCCCACGCGTGGTGTCCCGTCACTTTGTTATCACTCACTTGTTGTTCCACGGTTGTAGTCACCGTTGCTGCCTCGTGTGGTCGAGCGCGTGATTCCGTTGGTGCTGTTGGTGCTGTTGGTGCTGTTGGTGCTGTTGGTGCTGTTGCGAGGTGCGTCGTTGCTGTTGCGAGGTGTGTCGTTGCTGCCCGTCTACCGCCTTCTGTCATCTCAAGTACTATTCAGTGTTGCAATGCAGTGCAGTGCACAGGCGCATTCAAAAGATGGTTTCTGTGTCATAGTCTCGTCCTTCCAGCGTCCTTCCAGCGTCGTAGTGGTTCGTCATGAAGGGTGTATGCGATAGGGTAGAGAATGGATTCTGAGGCTTCGCAGAGTGTTTCCTTGGTTGTTGTGAAGGAGAGTGTTTGGGAGTGAAGTGTTGAAATTGAGCTGTGTAACTTAGCAATTTGCTTATTTTGCATTTTGTTGAACAAACTATTTTGGTGAAATGCTGATCTAGGTAAGTTATCGAACAAACACTAGTGTCAATGTGATCTACATGCTAACACATAGCAATCCAAAGCGCGGCGACTTCGCGAATTGATCCGGCGTGTGTTCTTCAAACGCGCTTTGGTGTTGGCCACAGTAGGCCATAGGAAGGTGCATCGCTATAATGCAAATGTTCCTTCCTTGGAGGCGTTGATAAACGGAAATGCCAACCCGATGCTATTCAAGACAGTGTTCAAGAAAGATGATGAGGTGTTCCGTCTTGTTATCCAGTGGATAGGTCAAAAGGGTCCAAAACCGGGAATGGAAGAAACAGCTGTGTTTCGCTGGCTCCGTAAGCATTGAAAGGATTCTGTCAGGCTCGCTACTGCGGTAGCATGGTGTGTTTTGTATCTCTTTGGAAGGGGATGATTGAACGAGAAGGCAGGACTACTAGGCATGCATAAGTCGTCCTATGACAAGACTGGTAAGATGGTCATTACAGAAGTTGTGTCCCGCAGCAATGAGGTGATTCATTTCCCTCCAAAGGCGGAGCAGGTGTTTGTGCAAACGGGTCGTGTTCGCAAGCCCTTTCCCGGTGGTGTGTTCGCAATGGACGGGACCCTGTGCAGATGCACGGAGAAAGGGCGGCGAAAGGACTTTATTTGGAGAAAGGGCTAGGCGTGCATGAATGTTGAGGTCGTTTGGGACTGGAACAAGAACCTGGTGCAGGTAGATTCCAAGTACACGGGGAAAACCCAGGACAATGATATGTTCATGGGATCCCCTCTGCAAGCGTGGTTGGATGGCGAGAAGAGTCCGGTAAGACGTGGTGGGTTGATCCTGGGAGATAGGGTTATGCGAATTGTGGCAGTATGATGAGACCCTTCACCGACAGGGATGGAGAGTCGGGGCAGGAACTCTTCAATGGGATGTATAAGTCAGCGAGGGTTATTGTGGAGAAGGCAATTGGGGGCTGGAAGCAAAAGTGTCCGCTCTTGAACATTGGAGTGGATGGTAAGCAGCCGGAGGAGCTAGGAGTTACGGTTGAGGGTTCCGCTGTCCTTAATGGGTTCTGCAAGAGAGCAGAGGAAAAGGTGTTGAATCCAAGTCCTCCAGAGTATCTCAAGGGGGTATTCATGAGGGCTGAATTGCTGGTGAGCGAAGGGGATAGTATGGAGAAACGACGTCGCCTTGTCGAGTACTTCAAGCGTCGTTAGGGTGTTGCTGATGAGACACTGAGGGTTCGGATGAATAGAAGTGGGTGGTTTTGTTTCTTGGCACAAAGGCAGTTAGGAATGATGGTCCATGAATCCTTTAGGGTACTCTGAGTGAAGGGCGGCACACTCCCCTTGTCATGGCAATTGGCACTTGGTGTGACTGTATCAAGGGGCGGATGACTGGCGGGAGGAGAACTGGAGAGGACATTCAACTTGACTTCATCTGTTGCAGTGATCCTAGGGTTCGTCAGTTGGAAGAGCGTCTGCTCATGGGTTCTGCGCTCCTCCTCCAGCGAGACGAATGCAGTAAAGCCATTCGCAAATGGTTCGAGAACGGGGAGAAGCGAGTATCGAAACTGGTGTTCCAGTGGTCTAGAGTATCCTGGTTGAGGAGAAACGCCTCCAGCATCTGTCCGATGTAACTCTTGTCGTTGGGGTACTTCACTGGGTGTGTGTGAGTGATAGAGTGTGTTGGCCAGGTGGTTTCGGGTACTGGATGTTGAAGGGTTAGGAATAGGTTCGTGATTGTTGATCAAGAAGGGGGAAACCCCGGAGAAGAGAAAGAGGCAAGTGGGCATCCTGCTCTTGTTGGTGAGGGTTGTGGAGGGTTTGATGGATGAAGTCGTGAAGTGTTTGAGGAGGTTTAGGGTGTAGCAGGCAACTAGTCATAGTATTCCAAGCAATCCCAATGGAAAGCATGGCGGTATAAGCATTTCACGTAGGAGAAGGTAGTCCTCTTGTTCAATTCCAGGCGGTTGGGGCGTGTCTCGAATGGTGAGTTTTGGTGTCTAGAGGGTAGGAATCAAATGATGATGGGTAGCGTTGCAGCAGCAATGATGTGGTTGACTTTAGGGTGTTGGTGGATTAGGATGAGTGTGAGGGTGAAGGTGTCATTGGCGAAATGGAATCGATAGAATGTAAGAAAAAGCGTGTCTAGTGATACTATGAGTGGGATAGTGGTTGGTGTGTGCACATCTCCGAAAAGAATGAGTGAATAGCGTTGTGCAGGCCTTTCCCCTCCCCCCGCGGCGCGGAGGTGGCTCAGCAGGTTCCCCGGTAGTGTTGATGTAAAACTTGTTTGTAAGGAAGAGTAAATGATCCAGAATGCATAGCGAAATAGGTATTTCGATTTGTTGTGAGAATGGATGGTGTTTAGGGAGGAGAGTTTGGTGATTGTATGTAGATGTTGATGGTAATGGTTCGAGTGGAGGTGAATGAGACTAATGTGAAATGAGGGTGAAGGAGTGTAGATGGAGTGAAAGGGATGGTGGAAATGAAAAGGTGGTGTGAAGTAAGGGGGGTGATGGTTTGTGTGATTTCGTGTGAGGGTTAGGTTTGGTGAGTGAGGTTGGGGTGTGAGGTGATTTCGTGATTTCGTGTGAGGGTTAGGTTTTGAAGGTGGGTTAGGGTTAGGGTTAGGGTTAGGGTTAGGGTTAGGGTTAGGGTTAGGGTTAGGGTTAGGGTTAGGGTTAGGGTTAGGGTTAGGGTTAGGGTTAGGGTTAGGGTTAGGGTTAGGGTTAGGGTTAGGGTTAGGGTTAGGGTTAGGGTTA
>JANPWL010000028.1:7500-12500 GCA_027406405.1 Blastocystis sp. subtype 1
AGAGAGACTCAAGACAGTCCCAAGACAGTCTCCACAACTCCCAAAGCATGGATCCCAAAGAGCGAGAAGAGTGAGATGAGGACAGATACAACTCACTCAAGCAGCAAGAGCAGCAGCAACAAGAGAAAGAGCGACACGAAAGGAGAGGGTGGGAAGTGAGCTAGGGCATGAGGATGGAGTGAAAGAGGAAGGCCTTTCTCTCCGACTCATGAGTGTGTGGAGTGTGATCCTTTGGGATCCTTTGGGAACCATTGGGAACCCCTGGGTGTGGAAGGCCATCTGAGGGAAGTGTCATGTCACGTGACATGTCCGAATGCATGGAATCAAGTGAGTAACCATGAAGACATGACATGACATCACACAACCACACACCATCACACTCTCAGAGCAGCCTGCGGGGCCATCCACCATTACCTTATTACTAATACAACCCTCTCTGAACAGCTCTGACGAGCTGTCAGCAGCTCTAACAAAGCTGTCAGCAGCTCAAACAAAGCTGTCAGCAGCTGTCAGAAAGGGTCCAGACCGCCCCTGACGGGGCAGTCCACCCCTAACGGGGTACAGAGGAATGACGACTCCCCCCTCATTCCCCTTTCTTTCCCTGCTGAGTCCATGGAAGGCTGGACTCACTCCTTCTCTTCTCCCTTCATGCTTCATGGAAGGAGACTGCCTAGTCGAAGCGTGCGTTCTTGCGTCAACACGCGAACAATGGAGTGTGGCGGGGGTTGCGATGGTGTTCGGGTGGAAGGCTGATGGTATGCTCACCCTGACGGGTGGGGACATCCCCTCACTGAAGTGAGGGTGGTGGGTGAAAGGGTCACCTTCACGCATGCGTCTGTCTTCTATCGGATCTGTCTTCTCCGTTTTCTGGAGCGTCCTGCGGACCGCTAGAAGGAGAAGAAAGGAAAACAAACACCTCTCAATCCTCTAAACACTGTATTGTACTAGGCTATCTCCCCCTCCTACAGGCCTAAGGCCATGAGGCATGGGAAGGGGGAGAAAGAGAAGAGAGAAGGGAAAGAAAGGAGAGAGGAGGAGAAGAGGGGGAGAAAAAGGGACTTGAAAACCCCATTGGGGTTACGGGGGTACTCCTAGAGCGTGCGCAGGGGCGCATGCGCGACCACGCACGCCCCGCGATTTGGCGCCGCCTTAGCGAGGCGAAGCCGAGGCGAAGCCGAGGCGCCGCCTCGCTTAGAGCGGCAGTGACAAATCGCCTGTTCAGGCCGCGACCCAAAATGAAAGAGCGCACGGTCCTCTCTCTCCTGTCCAAATTTGAAGCCTCTAGCTCGCTTCCTCATCGAGATATTCGCGTTTGAAATTAACTGATCCACTTGAGGAGAGGGTCATTTTTGACTCAAGGGAGATGGAATTATGGGTGACTAGGAGTGACTATGAGTGGTCAGTTGAGTTGGGTTGGATGCCTAATGGTGAATAATGGATGTTGGGATGATGGCATGACATGTCATGAGATGTCATGTGATGATGCATCATGCATGCATCATGCAACATGCATGTCCATGACATGTCCATGACATGTCCATGACACTTGCAACATGATGAGAGATCACTGAAGAATGACATGACTCCGAATCGAGGCAAAATGCACATAACTGAGAAAGATACGCTCAAGATACGCCTCGATTTCTGACACAACCAACCATGCAACATTGTGTTGCACATGTGCGTTCAAGAGTACTCCTTTAGGAGAGTTAGTGGGGGAAAGGGCGAAGCAGAAACACAAAGGAACACAAGGAACACAATTGGAAACACATCCTTTTTCACCTCCTCAGCCCTCCTTATGAGTCCCAAACAGGTCCGTTGGAAGTGAAATGATGTCAGCTAACATCACCCTCCATATGGCTTCATGGCAACAAGTGATTGCCGAAATCGTGATCTGCGATTACCCCCATCTCTCAAAACGAAGTAGAGAATTGAAAAGATCTCAAAAGGCCGCATCTGAAAATGGTGCATATGTCGGGGTTTCAGCAAACACGAAGCCAAACCCAGTTCGCAAAGTAGCAAATCAAGCAAAGTGACGAACTGGTAGGAGTCTAGGTAGTTACCAACGAACCTTCAACTTGTCAAATAGGTTGGACACTTCCCATGACTTGGCAATCTAAGGGTGTAGAGTTGTAGCACTAGGTAGGGGGAGGTTGGGGCTGAAAGGGGGTGAGGAACGAAAGTGGAAGTCGAGACATGCTGTGCATCATGCAATCGCGACTTCCACCGATCCCTTAGAAGTGATGTTGGTTGGAAAGGGCTCAAAGAGGAGAATTGAATGGTGTGTGTTTGGGGCGAATGGGAGGAGTTTCGTGAATGGAAAAGGAGCAAAGAATGTTTTGAAGTGGGAGCGAGAAGGCGTGCAATTGGCCTTGCTGAAAGGGTTAGGGTTGAAGGCTGTGTAATGCAATGCACTGCACTGCACTGCACTGTGAACTTGTCAAAGTAGTCAAGGGTAACTTGTCAAAATGGATGACAACCCCCCAAACCTTATGGGACACAGGGTCAGAACGGGAGATGGAATGGTTGGGGCATCCCTCAGGAGAGTAGCCATAGGAGGCTCCAATGTCCACAAACCTTGCTTCCCTCCTCAAGTACTGAGTGGGTAGTATGGAAAGATTGCGAATTTTTGAAAAATGAAAAGTGTGAAAAGGGTTTCATGGAAAGGAAGAGGGAGTTGTCCTCAGTTGGAATTTGTAAGGGTTTTGAATTTGGACGAGGTCGAAATTGTACACAAGTCCTATAGTACCCTCCTGTGGACCGAGTGACTCAGTAGGTTGGTGGTCCACAGAGAGTGGGTCAAGTTTACTATGGGAGTGGACTTTGCGAAATTTTGAAAAATGTCAAAGTTGGAAAGAATGCAAAATAAGAAAGAGGGAAGTGTCCTCAGTATGGATTTGAAAGGGTTTTGAATTTGGAAGAGGTCGAGTTTTGGGGTGAGGTCCTATGGTAGAGTCCAATGTCCATCAACCTTGCTTCCCTCCTCAGTCCCTAGAGACTAGGGTGGACTTACTATGGAAAGGGAGTTTGTGAAAAATTTGAAAAACACAAAGTCCGAAAAGGGTGAAAGGGAAAGGAAGAGGGAGTTGTCCTCAGTTGGAATTTGAAAGGGTTTTGAATTTGGAAGAGGTCGACCCAAAGTCATTTTGTATGGGAGGGTCCAATGTCCACCAACCTTGCTTCCCATCACGATCCATGGACCACTGAGGAAGTGTACTGTGGGAGGTGGGAAATGTGAAAAATGCAAAGTCCGAAAAGGATAAAAAGGGAAAGGAAGAGGGAGTTGTCCTCAGTTGGAATTTGAAAGGGTTTTGAATTTGGAGAGGGTCGAGTTTTGGGGTGAGGTCCTATGGGAGGGTCCAATGTCCATCAACCTTGCTTCCCTCCTCAGGTACTGACTGGTTACTATGGGAAGGGAGTTTGTGCAAAATGTGAAAAACACAAAGTCCCAAAAGAACTAGTTAGTAAGTAAGAGGAACATAAGTGTAGCACGGATTTAAGAGGGCATTCAATTCTGAGAGGGTCGACCCAAAGTCAATTTGTATGTGTAAGGTCCAATGGACCACCAACCTTGCTTCCCTCCTCATGTACTGACTGGGTCCATACAAAATAATGGTGCACAAAATATTAACCCCTATCAAAACCTAGTTAATAAGAAAGAGGAACTTAAGTGTAATGTGAATTTGAAAGGGTTTTGAATTCTGACCACCTCGACCCAAAGTCACTTCCTATGGTAAGGTCCAATGAACCACCAACCTTGCTTCCCTCCTCAAGTACTGACTGGGTCCATACAAAATAATGGTGCACAAAATATTAACCCCTATCAAAACCTAGTTAATAAGAAAGAGGAACTTAAGTGTAATGTGAATTTGAAAGGGTTTTGAATTCTGACCACCTCGACCCAAAGTCACTTCCTATGGTAAGGTCCAATGAACCACCAACCTTGCTTCCCTCCTCAAGTACTGACTGGGTCCATACAAAATAATGGTGCACAAAATATTAACCCCTATCAAAACCTAGTTAATAAGAAAGAGGAACTTAAGTGTAATGTGAATTTGAAAGGGTTTTGAATTCTGACCACCTCGACCCAAAGTGATTTCCTATAGTACCCCTCCAATGGACCATCAACCTTGCTTCCCTCCTCAAGTACTGAGTGGGTCCATACAAAATAATGGTGCACAAAATATTAACCCCTATCAAAACCCTAATAATAAGAAAGAGGAACATGAGTGTAATGTGAATTTGAAAGGGTTTTGAATTCTGACAACCTCGACCCAAAGTCACTTACCATAGGACCCTCCAATGGACCACCAACCTTGCTTCCCTCCTCATGTACTGAGTGGGTCCATACAAAATAATGGTGCACAAAATATTAACCCCTATCAAAACCCTAATAATAAGAAAGAGGAACATAAGCCTAACTTACATTCCAACGCTCAGTCCATTCTGACAACCTCGACCCAAAGTCACTTACCATAGGACCCATCAGTACCCTCCAACCTTGCTTCCCACCCTAGTCCCTACACACTGACTCGACCTACCCTAAGATGTCGAAAGTGTAAAATTTTCAACCCCCCTCAAAACTCAAATAAATAGAAAGAGGAACATAAGCCTAATGTACATTCCAACGCTCATTCCATTCTGACCACCTCGACCCAAAGTGACTTACCGTAGGACCCATCAGTACCCTCCAACCTTGCTTCCCTCCTCAGTCCCTAGACTTCCCACCAGTTGTACCATGGGAAGTGTAAAAATTTCAAAAACTAAACCCCCCAAAATATTCTATGGGAAGAAAGACCAACATAAGGGTAGCACGAATTCGGAATATGAAAAGATTTGGAGAGGGTCGAGGTCTGGCGAAAAATTGTGGGGATGAAAATTTTGGCTGGGAGGTCAAGGGACCCTCGATCAAGTGTCAGAAATGGTTGGGGAACATAAGGGAGTCCATAGTAAAGAAATTGAAGAAAAAGTAAAAATGCCACAAAAGTAGGCCCACCCCC
>JANPWL010000028.1:20000-25000 GCA_027406405.1 Blastocystis sp. subtype 1
GGATACCATGTGGATACCCTATGGGGTACATTGTGGAGACCTAGGAACCCTAGGGGGTACCCTCAGAACCCCTGGATCCTCGAGAGAGACTCAAGAGAGACTCAAGAGAGACTCAAGAGAGACTCAAGAGAGACTCAAGACAGTCTCAAGACAGTCTCCACAACTCCCAAAGCATGGATCCCAAAGAGCGAGAAGAGTGAGATGAGGACAGATACAACTCACTCAAGCAGCAAGAGCAGCAGCAACAAGAGAAAGAGCGACACGAAAGGAGAGGGTGGGAAGTGAGCTAGGGCATGAGGATGGAGTGAAAGAGGAAGGCCTTTCTCTCCGACTCATGAGTGTGTGGAGTGTGATCCTTTGGGATCCTTTGGGAACCATTGGGAACCCCTGGGTGTGGAAGGCCATCTGAGGGAAGTGTCATGTCACGTGACATGTCCGAATGCATGGAATCAAGTGAGTAACCATGAAGACATGACATGACATCACACAACCACACACCATCACACCTCTCAGAGCGGCCCTGCGGGGCCATCCACCATTACTCTTATTACTAATACAACCCTCTCTGAACAGCTCTGACGAGCTGTCAGCAGCTCTAACAAAGCTGTCAGCAGCTCAAACAAAGCTGTCAGCAGCTGTCAGAAAGGGTCCAGACCGCCCCTGACGGGGCAGTCCACCCCTAACGGGGTACAGAGGAATGACGACTCCCCTGTCATTCCCCTTTCTTTCCCTGCTGAGTCCATGGAAGGCTGGACTCACTCCTTCTCTTCTCCCTTCATGCTTCATGGAAGGAGACTGCCTAGTCGAAGCGTGCGTTCTTGCGTCAACACGCGAACAATGGAGTGTGGCGGGGGTTGCGATGGTGTTCGGGTGGAAGGCTGATGGTATGCTCACCCTGACGGGTGGGACATCCCCTCACTGAAGTGAGGGTGGTGGGTGAAAGGGTCACCTTCACGCATGCGTCTGTCTTCTATCGGATCTGTCTTCTCCGTTTTCTGGAGCGTCCTGCGGACCGCTAGAAGGAGAAGAAAGAGAAAACAAACACCTCTCAATCCTCTAAACACTGTATTGTACTAGGCTATCTCCTCCTCCTACAGGCCTAAGGCCATGAGGCATGGGAAGGGGGGAGAAAGAGAAGAGAGAAGGGAAAGAAAGGAGAGAGGAGGAGAAGAGGGGGAGAAAAAGGGACTTGAAAACCCCATTGGGGTTACGGGGGTACTCCTAGAGCGTGCGCAGGGCGCGCATGCGCGACCAAGCACGCCCCGCGATTTGGCGCCGCCTTAGCGAGGCGAAGCCGAGGCGAAGCCGAGGCGCCGCCTCGCTTAGAGCGGCAGTGACAAATCGCCTGTTCAGGCCGCGACCCAAAATGAAAGAGCGCACGGTCCTCTCTCTCCTGTCCAAATTTGAAGCCTCTAGCTCGCTTCCTCATCGAGATATTCGCGTTTGAAATTAACTGATCCACTTGAGGAGAGGGTCATTTTTGACTCAAGGGAGATGGAATTATGGGTGACTAGGAGTGACTATGAGTGGTCAGTTGAGTTGGGTTGGATGCCTAATGGTGAATAATGGATGTTGGGATGATGGCATGACATGTCATGAGATGTCATGTGATGATGCATCATGCATGCATCATGCAACATGCATGTCCATGACATGTCCATGACATGTCCATGACACTTGCAACATGATGAGAGATCACTGAAGAATGACATGACTCCGAATCGAGGCAAAATGCACATAACTGAGAAAGATACGCTCAAGATACGCCTCGATTTCTGACACAACCAACCATGCAACATTGTGTTGCACATGTGCGTTCAAGAGTACTCCTTTAGGAGAGTTAGTGGGTGGAAAGGCCGAAGCAGAAACACAAAGGAACACAAGGAACACAATTGGAAACACATCCTTTTTCACCTCCTCAGCCCTCCTTATGAGTCCCAAACAGGTCCGTTGGAAGTGAAATGATGTCAGCTAACATCACCCTCCATATGGCTTCATGGCCACCAAGTGATTGCCCGAAATCGTGATCTGCGATTACCCCCATCTCTCAAAACGAAGTAGAGAATTGAAAAGATCTCAAAAGGCCGCATCTGAAAATGGTGCATATGTCGGGGTTTCAGCAAACACGAAGCCAAACCCAGTTCGCAAAGTAGCAAATCAAGCAAAGTGACGAACTGTAGGAGTCTAGGTAGTTACCAACGAACCTTCAACTTGTCAAATAGGTTGGACACTTCCCATGACTTGGCAATCTAAGGGTGTAGAGTTGTAGCACTAGGTAGGGGGAGGTTGGGGCTGAAAGGGGGTGAGGAACGAAAGTGGAAGTCGAGACATGCTGTGCATCATGCAATCGCGACTTCCACCGATCCCTTAGAAGTGATGTTGGTTGGAAAGGGCTCAAAGAGGAGAATTGAATGGTGTGTGTTTGGGGCGAATGGGAGGAGTTTCGTGAATGGAAAAGGAGCAAAGAATGTTTTGAAGTGGGAGCGAGAAGGCGTGCAATTGGCCTTGCTGAAAGGGTTAGGGTTGAAGGCTGTGTAATGCAATGCACTGCACTGCACTGCACTGTGAACTTGTCAAAGTAGTCAAGGGTAACTTGTCAAAATGGATGACAACCCCCCAAACCTTATGGGACACAGGGTCAGAACGGGAGATGGAATGGTTGGGGCATCCCTCAGGAGAGTAGCCATAGGAGGCTCCAATGTCCACAAACCTTGCTTCCCTCCTCAAGTACTGAGTGGGTAGTATGGAAAGATTGCGAATTTTTGAAAAATGAAAAGTGTGAAAAGGGTTTCATGGAAAGGAAGAGGGAGTTGTCCTCAGTTGGAATTTGTAAGGGTTTTGAATTTGGACGAGGTCGAAATTGTACACAAGTCCTATAGTACCCTCCTGTGGACCGAGTGACTCAGTAGGTTGGTGGTCCACAGAGAGTGGGTCAAGTTTACTATGGGAGTGGACTTTGCGAAATTTTGAAAAATGTCAAAGTTGGAAAGAATGCAAAATAAGAAAGAGGGAAGTGTCCTCAGTATGGATTTGAAAGGGTTTTGAATTTGGAAGAGGTCGAGTTTTGGGGTGAGGTCCTATGGTAGAGTCCAATGTCCATCAACCTTGCTTCCCTCCTCAGTCCCTAGAGACTAGGGTGGACTTACTATGGAAAGGGAGTTTGTGAAAAATTTGAAAAACACAAAGTCCGAAAAGGGTGAAAGGGAAAGGAAGAGGGAGTTGTCCTCAGTTGGAATTTGAAAGGGTTTTGAATTTGGAAGAGGTCGACCCAAAGTCATTTTGTATGGGAGGGTCCAATGTCCACCAACCTTGCTTCCCATCACGATCCATGGACCACTGAGGAAGTGTACTGTGGGAGGTGGGAAATGTGAAAAATGCAAAGTCCGAAAAGGATAAAAGGGAAAGGAAGAGGGAGTTGTCCTCAGTTGGAATTTGAAAGGGTTTTGAATTTGGAAGAGGTCGACCCAAAGTCATTTTGTATGGGAGGGTCCAATGTCCACCAACCTTGCTTCCCATCACGATCCATGGACCACTGAGGAAGTGTACTGTGGGAGGTGGGAAATGTGAAAAATGCAAAGTCCGAAAAGAACTAGTTAGAAAGTAAGAGGAAGTTTCCTAAGTGTAGCACGGATTTGAGAGGGCATTCAATTTCTGACGAGGGTCGACCCAAAGTAATTTGTATGGTAAGGTCCAATGACCACCAACCTCTTCCCTCCGACATAAAACAAAAAAAAACTAAATAAAAAGGAACTTTGTAATTGAAAGGTTTTGAATTCTGACCACTACCCAAAGTCCTCCTATGGTAAGGTCCAATGTCCACAAACCTTGCTTCCCTCCTCAAGTACTGAGTGGGTCCATACAAAATAATGGTGCACAAAAATACTAACCCCAATCAAAACCTAGTTAGTAAGAAAGAGGAACTTAAGTGTAGCGCGAATTTGAAAGGACTTTGAATTCTGACCAGCTCGACCCAAAGTCACTTCCTATGGGAAGGTCCAATGGACCACCAACCTTGCTTCCCTCCTCAAGTACTGACTGGGTCCATACAAAATAATGGTGCACAAAATATTAACCCCTATCAAAACCCTAATAATAAGAAAGAGGAACATAAGCCTAACTTACATTCCAACGCTCAGTCCATTCTGACAACCTCGACCCAAAGTCACTTACCATAGGACCCCTCCAATGTCCACAAACCTTGCTTCCCTCCTCAAGTACTGAGTGGGTCCATACAAAATAATGGTGCACAAAATATTAACCCCTATCAAAACCTAGATAATAAGAAAGAGGAACATGAGCCTAATGTGAATTCCAACGGGTTTTCAATTCTGACAACCTCGACCCAAAGTCACTTACCATAGGACCCTCCAATGGACCACCAACCTTGCTTCCCTCCTCATGTACTGAGTGGGTCCATACAAAATAATGGTGCACAAAATATTAACCCCTATCAAAACCCTAATAATAAGAAAGAGGAACATAAGCCTAACTTACATTCCAACGCTCAGTCCATTCTGACAACCTCGACCCAAAGTCACTTACCATAGGACCCATCAGTACCCTCCAACCTTGCTTCCCACCCTAGTCCCTACACACTGACTCGACCTACCCTAAGATGTCGAAAGTGTAAAATTTTCAACCCCCCTCAAAACTCAAATAAGTAGAAAGAGGAACTTAAGCCTAATGTACATTCCAAGCCTCAGTTCATTCTGACAACCTCGACCCAAAGTCACTTACCGTAGGACCCATCAGTACCCTCCAACCTTGCTTCCCTCCTCAGTCCCTACACTTCCCACCAAGTGTACCATGGGAAGTGTAAAAATTTCAAAAACTAAACCCCCCAAAATATTCTATGGGAAGAAAGACCAACATAAGGGTAGCACGAATTCGGAATATGAAAAGATTTGGAGAGGGTCGAGGTCTGGCGAAAAATTGTCGGGATGAAAATTTTGGCTGGGAGGTCAAGGGACCCTCGATCAAGTCTCAGAAATGGTTGGGGA